>OU744802.1:16190871-16356419 GCA_916614155.1 Mesoligia furuncula | reverse complement strand
ACTATCTGATGTAGAAATACCTGCGCTTTTTAAGTAGGACAATTCCATTCGTAATTGTCAAACTTAGTGGTCGTAGGTACCAGTCATCACTCCACTTTCCTCATCATTCTAGAAATCTAGAGCATTGATCAGACAAAAAAATATTTTCGAGATTTTAGTTTTCATCTCGTTTGTTAATATTCCTCATTTCCTTTCAATATTTATAGTGTCGTTTTTGCGTCGGGGGTTAAAAACAAGCCCATTTTAAATTAAATAAAAGTTGGAAGCAGACGGGACTAATTTGAATTTGAAAATATAATAAAAATGGTATGGGTCCCGCCTGCTTCCAACTTTTATTTAATTTATAATGGGCTAGTTTTTAGCTTTTCAGTTTCTTTTAACTTAAGTTTTTACCGCAGTCGAGTTTTTTTATTTTTTTAATTAACTTTTTTTATTTCCAGCTTTTTAGTTTACAAATGTGAAAGATTTCGCAGACCATTTAAATGATAAATTATTTATTTTCTGTAAGTAGGTTTTTACAAACACTTTTACACGTCATCATATTTTTTAAACTAGATGTGGTCGGCGTTTCCTATCTGACTACTCTGAGAAGAAAGGCCGAAACAAACTCAGAGGTCACAGTCTCTTTTAAAGTCCAGACAAAATCTTGGTCAGATCGTGTGAAGACCATGTAGATTGATGTCTGAAATGGTCTTTTGAGGAAAGAACCACACAGATTGAGCGGACCTGTCCAATCAGTGCACGCATTTGTCAAAAATCGTGCAGCTCAACTCAGAAATTGAGGAGCTCAACGATTCGACGAACAATACCAAAGAAAGGACAATTGGGTAGGCCGCGTAAATTACTCAAACTGCCAGATCATGATTAAAACTAAGAAGGAAAACAGATAAAAAATGACCCACATAGTCCTCACATACACAATAATTAAAAGAAAAAAAAAAAAAAAAATACTTTACAAAGTAAATATTCATGTCATTGTCTAAATAAAATTCATCAATGTCAATGTGTATATAAAAAAATCCGGACATAATCTTTGAGGACCATGTAGATTAGTGTCTGAAATGATCTTTTGAGGAAAGAACCACACATATTGAGTGGACCTGTCCAGTCAGTGCACGCATTTGTCAGTAACCGTGCAGCTCAACTCAGAACTTAAGGAGCTCAACGATTCGACGAACAATACCTAAGACAGGACATTTGGGTAGGCCGCATAAACTACTCAAACTGCCAGACCATGATTAAAATGAAAACAATGACCCACATAGTCCTCACATTCACAATAATTAAAATAATATAATACTTTATACATTAAATGTACATGTCATTGTTTAAGTAAATAGATACTTAAAAAAAAAATATATATTAAAGTGTAAAATAGCAAAATAACATTCACTGTCTAAACCTATTGGAGCAGCTCAATCCCAAGCCTTTTTGTCCTCAATATAGTCTTTTACAGTATAATAGGCTTTCTGGCATAGTTTTCGCTTTATAAAAGATTTGAATTTATTAAGGCTTAGTTCTTGAATGTGGCTAGGAAGTTTATTATAAAAACGTATACCTACATTGGCATCTAAACGAGCCACCTATTTTCTTGAGCCTTGTTGTAGGAACAACAAATTTGTGTTTGTTCCTAGTATTTATATTATGGATATCACTGTATTTTTTAAACAGATTAATATTTTTATGTGCATACAAAAGATTATCATAAATGTACTGAGAAGGCACAGTCATTATATTAATGTCTTTAAATTTGTCTCTGAGGGAGTGTCTGGGACTTAATTTATAAATGGTCTATATATCATATAATGGTCTGAATATCGGCGGCATTTCCCCACAACAGAATACCGTACGACATCACACTATGAAAATAACTAAAGTAAACTAAACGGGCTGTCTCTAAATCAGTCAAATCACGAATTTTCCTAACGGCGTATGCTGCAGAGCTAAGGTTTTTTGACAATTTATCTATATGGGGGCCCCATTGAAGCTTGGCATCCAACGTTATGCCTAAGAATACTGTGCTATCTTCGGGTTTTAACTCTTCATCCTTAGTCCATTTAGTTCTTGGTAGGTGTTTTTTTTACGATTTGTCACTTCGAATTGCTTTTCACCATCTATGTTGAATATATTTTTGTAATCACCTTTTAAAACCCTTTATTTTGATACCTCACTCGATAGGTTTTGAAAAAAAAAAAAGTTTAAGACATAATATGGCGCCAAAAATCGGCCTATTTATTTTTTTTTCAATTTTGATATACCCAGTGTCACTCTTACAATTAAGACGAATCTAACGGCACCTCTCAAGTTGAAATCGATCAAGCTACAGAGCGTGCCAAAGAAACATACATACACTCTAAAAATATAACCCTCCTGACGCAGTCGGGTAAAAACTAATAAAATGATTTTTATTAAATACCTATTCAACAACGATGATAGTCAACAAACTATGTCACGTGGGGTCCACGTGACATAGTTTGTTGACTATCATTTTTTCCATTTTCACAATATGGCGTCCAGTAGTCGCCATATTGAATTTTCACTAACGTCATGTCGGTCATGTCTTTAGTGACACTCGCCGGACTAAGAGGAATCGATTGAAGTGTGAATCATCAGGCGTTTGGTCTGTACCTATAGTGCTTCAAAGGAACATACCAACATACATACATACATAGGCTGATAAACACATTACCACTCCTTTGCGTCGCGCAGTCGGGTAATAACCCATATTTTTTTTGTAATATGTACCTAAAAGATAAAAATGGTTACTGTGAGATAACCTTAGGTGATAAACATACCATCGCGGACTTTTTTATTGATATTTTTAAGATATACAATTCCGTAGTACCTACATTAATTTGATCTATCTCGTAAGGTTTAGCCAGCGTTCGCAATGCAAGCGCACAAAAATATGTTTGTTACGACATCACATTACAAATCTTTAAATTTCTCGGCTTTTCTCTACTACAATATGCATGTATTAGACATATAAACCTTCCTCTTGAATCAATCTATCTATTAAAAAAATCACATCAAAATCCGTTGCGTAGTTTTAAAGATCTAAGCATACACACAGACAGCGGGAAGCGACTTCGTTTTATACTATGTAGTGATTAAAACCATTTACTGAATCATGTATTTATTCAAATAAATTAAAATGATTATGAAATTGTTAAAGGAGGTAGGTAGGTACCTACACGTATATTATACAAATTATTACGAGCAGCAGGGCAGCGGCGCGCGGCGGAGCGTGCGCGGGCGCGGGCGGTATTATTGTATCTGTATTTTGTGGTATTACTGGTAGCCACGACTGGCGCACCTTTAGCAGCGATAATGTTTTGTCAGTATGTGCGTGCGACGACGCATACGTACGAGGGCGCTCTCATACAAACCGTGTTCGGTGCGTTTGTATGAAGATATCCTACCTATTTGTATTTACTCTGACGGAACTGACTATAAGGTCTGTAACATTTATCATTTAATTGATAATATAATTGTATCGAAATCCATCGGTTAGCTACTTGTTATCCCGGAGTACGTTCCCGTGGGCTAATTTGCGATATCCACGTTTGCGAAGCCGCTGGCAAAAGCTAGTCATTACCGTCAAATGGGGTGAATAGGGATGCAGGGGTGAATCAGGACGAAACTTTAAAAGCGATTTTATATAGCGTTGAAATAATACAGTTTGTTGCCAAAAAGGAGTCTAATGTTATTGTATTATAATTAACGATTAAGTGTCCTTTTCGGCAACAAGCTGTATTATTTCAACGCTAAAATCCATTTTAAAGTTTTGTCTTAATTCACCCTTGCATCCCTATTCACCCCGTTTGGTGGTGTAGGTGTCCACACGTTGCTGAAAAAAGCAAAAACCTAATTTACTCTATTTGTATATATTAAAAAACTAAGTTTCGATCCCCTGGGAATATCGGGATAAAAACTATTCTTTGTCCTTTCCCAGGACTCAAACTAGGTATCTCTATACCAAATTTCATCTAAATCGGTTCAACGGTTAAAGCGTGAAGACCTAACATATAGACAGATAGACAGTATATTACTAGTATGGATATGAAAAAATGACGTTCGGCCGTAAACCGACATCAGCATAATGGGCAAAAATAATAGTCGGGTGATTAGCACCAATTTATTTTTTGTGATATTATATTGTTCATTTCACTTAAAACAAATAATTTAATAATACCTATTCCATAATATCACACTTTTCTTTTTTAACTACAGAAGATAATTATTTTACTATGTATTGTAGGTAGATACATTTCGCATAATAATAAAGAAGGTCGTTACAAAGAAGAAGAAGAAGAAAGAAATGAACACACCAAAGATATTACTTTTATAGTAACCGTAAAAATAAAAATATTTTCTTACATGATAACTGTTTCGTAGACTGTGCTACGCAACGTCTACGGCGTAGAGGCTCTCTAGCTCGCACGGGAACAAAGATAGTTTGTCACAAAAATGTTTTCTTTTTAAGGCTTGTATGCTGTTATTCTTTTATTCATGTGAAACGTAAATGACTATACGTTATTATTACACGAAAAGAACGAGCGTAAAAGTAAAAATGTCTGGATATATAAATGTGATGCGTAGCGTGTGACTGTAATATTTATATCTAATAATATCACGAAGTGGTTAAAGTTATTGCGGCTAATTTTCTGTCTACTGTATTTGAATAAATGTATTTCGAATTCTTGACGGAGTATTCCATTTTTCGCGTTGTGCAAATTGTGTAAATATTCCGACTTAAATCGCTTCCAATACGATTGAACTATCGAATCCATTAAAGAGAAACGAGACAACAGATCTGTTCGTTCCTCGGATAAGTCGGCTGCAGGCAAGCATTCTAGCGGAGTGGTAGATAAAAAATGCGCGGGAGTAAGTGCTAATGGCTCTGATGGATCAGAGCTCAAAACAAAGAGAAATTTGAATAAATGTATTCGGGTTTTATACCTAACCTAAATAATGAAAGTATTTTCAGCTTAAAAGCAAAATCATTATTAAATGTTTCAGTTTTATTGTTAGTTTAAAATTAATATTTAGGGCTCACGCACAGGCTTTCCTTGCATGTACTGTTAACATGGTATGATCTACGCATAAAACATCGCTTGAAATCTTATCGTTAGGCTATTTGCGGGTCACGTAATGGTACGCATGATTAAAGGTACCTTTTACAAGGTAAGAGCCACTACTCCGGGTAGTGTTTACCCTTCCGCTGTGTCCCAGACCAAATCGGAAGGCGGTGATTATAAATGACATGATTTTTTAATGACCTTGGGACTGGAGGAACTGCGAGGAAAAAGACTAAGTCAAAAGACTAAGTCTGAGGAGGTACATTTGGGTTGTGCAGCAATTGAAGAACTTCACAAGTCTTCAATCACCGCCGAAAACCTATCAATAGTACCTATTGAATTCGCTGTAAAGCCGAAAAATAGACATTAATTGTACCTACGCTAATTTATAAAGTATATCTAGATTGATTGCGCCTGACCATGAAGCTATGTGATCCATTTCGTCTGTGGACAAAGTTAAAACGATGTGTCTGAATGAATCATACTTACTATAGAACCCTAAATACCTTTCACAATTTTACTTCTTATAGGCTTATCTTAATGAACAGAAGGTACTGATTCATAAAGATCATTTAGAGATTCCTATTTTAGAAATGATATACATATAAGTCATCATCAAGATAAAGATTAGGGAAATCTTTCGAAGCATTTTACTCAAGGAAGTAAAAGAAAGGCGCTTGTGCGGTGACAGAGACAGATCAAAGGCATTTGAACGGGACTCCTCGACCCTCGACCTTGGATAAAACAATTCACAAGTATGAAATCTTGAGTGAATATCCTCTGTATTGCTTTGTATTTAAAATCAATACGTCCTAGTGAGGTAGCTATTGCAGTTTTCACGCTTTTAATGTAGAGCTCTTATCCAAATAGGTCGTAGGTACGTAGTCAGTTGCTTTGCGCTACTTACTGTCATAGAGGTAATCAGTAAGGACGCCAGATGCTACGCACAGTGTAGCTCCTTTAGATACTACTTATTTCAGTGGATATCTTAAATCAAAAAGTTAAGAAGTTTCACTGATGTAAAACTTCCATAACTCGAGTTAACTTCACTATTGAATAGAAAACAAAAATGAAATAGTCACTGAAATGTTAGCAAAATACAGCGAGTGGAATCAATGTGTAGTGGAATGAGCTGAAGCGGATGGGTTGCGAGGGGTGGCTGGGGTGCTGGCGCTCGGGGGCTCGGGACCGGGGCGCGGGCGCGCGGCGGGCGCGGCGACGGCGCGCGGCAGTCGCACGCCAGCACGTGCGCGCACCGCCCTCGCGCCGCCCGATTGCCGGCGCCCGGTGCCCGCCGCATCACCCGCGCCCTGTGATCCCAACGCGCTCAATATTTCGACACCATTACAATTAGTTTACTTACCTGTTATAATCTACCAAAAACGTACGGTTGTCTGTTTACATTTTGTTGAGTTACGCCCTATCTTGTAATGTATGGGTCATCCTCTCGCAATTTAAATATTTATGGGTCAATAGTAAGAGTTTGACTGAGATTGCTTACATCATCGGAACCATAATTTAGGCGGGAAATAAAATTACGTATAAATAATAGCAACTAAGTAATCTGTAATGTTATTGTCGTCGACAACGAAAGGAAATGTTAAAATGGTATTTTACATGACTGTGGTTTATAACGTACCTACTTTGCATTGTATATATGTTAAGCCTATAAAGAGACTAAACGCCACTTGCTCGCCTTCATACTAACATAGTATCATGTTCTTCTGGTTTTGTGTGGGATATTTCAAATATTAATCATGAGCGGTTCTAACCCTTTGTTGACAATAACCATGGCTCCGAGCAGAGTGTCTTCATCCAGAGTGCGTGCTAGATAAATTAATAGAGTCACATAATGTCTGCTTTGACTGGATATATCTTCAGTTTTGAAGAGGTGGTTTGGTATTAAAAACAAAGTTACCGTTAACACAAAAAGTATTCTTTTGTATCTTGGTAAATTGCAATAATTACATGTATGTAGAGTAAATATCTAAGGATCTTTCCCTTGGATAATAAAATTGGTAGAATTTCTGATTGAATTGACATTAAACCAGGATTAGGTACGGATCTCATTTAGACTGAACCAGTCATTGTCGTATTGTTTTTCTCAGTCGTTTGAGGTATTAATTATAGGTACTAAACTGGACGTTCCTAGGTCTTATCGGGCCGTAGCTTTATTTTTGAAAAGTTTTAGTACTTATCTAGTCTATTTGCTATAATTTGAACTGCCCATTTAAATCCAAGAAATGATGAAAACTTTCATTTTAGATTTTTTTCGGAGTTACTTCTTTCTTATCATAAAAGTTTCTTTATGAAACAGACTCAGTATAGATATGGTGTATTTATCGCTTTATTCAATAACAAACTGCCCAAATATAGAATATTTATGAATCACAGACGGGTGCAGTTTACAAATAATACAGATATAGACAAAGGGTGCATCAATTTGTAAAAATGTGGAGATGAGACCATGACCGTGACCCTGAAGGCAACAGGAATGCTTTTTTAAAGTGGCTAAATTTAGACTAGTTTCTTGGCTGAATGTAGGTAGAGTTTAGCTGTACCTATGACGCTAGGAACTACTTAGTCACTCTGATATAAAATGGATTTACTTTTTGCTGCTGAAAACAAGTATTTCAAAGAAAACGCAAACAATTACCTAATGATATCCTACTGATAAAGATAATGTGTCAAAGTCTTGATATTTGAAATTGGATTTTTTGTAATCAATCAGGAGTTAATTAACGGCTCATCGGATTTAGATGAAATGTGGCACACAGGAAGACATGGATTAGGACATAGGATACTTTATGTAGTAGGTACGTTCCTGTATGAATGCTATTTGTATCGTTTTCCTCCACGCAGCTGAAGCCGAGCAACAGCTAGTTTTACTCTAATTTCCTCCTCTCATTAACCTAATTTGGTATACACCAGATACTAAACTCTGAAAAGCAGCACAGCTAGTAGTAAGGAAATATCTTAATCATTTCATTAGGTAGATATACAGATACATCTAGCTATAATCACGTTTTATGAAGTGATGTGAAATTCGCACATATACAAGTGGCACGGGAAACTACTAAACTGCCAATTAGCATTTTTTATTGACTCGTTATGAAAGTGATGACCCAATTCAGAGCTTATCATATTATTTAGCACATGAGCATCTAATATGGATTAACTGATCTTTCAAACGAATGCCTAATTTATCTCGACAGTTTCACAAGAACTGAACAGTTGATATTGATAATCATCATTCTTCTGGCCCTTATCCCAATTTATTTGGTCGGTGCAATATGTCTTTTTCTTCCTTACTTCTCTATTAGTCGCCATCGGTAGTCCCGATGAATGAAGATAAAGTTAATATATTTTTTTTTAAATTTCGACACTTATAACTCGTGACTAACTCTCATCAGCGCTGGCAATGAGCAGGATAAGTGAAACAAATAACTTGTGAGTTAAGTTTCACGGTCACTTGACTAACGTCCATCGTAACAATTGTCAATATTGAAATTAGTGTGGACAAAACTATGGGTACGTTATGTGTCTTCAAACGGCCCAGTTAATGAATGGATATCGGAACAATGTTTCAGCGTGTAATTTATTCATTACACAGACGTCCTCGATCAAGCCGTCTTGCTAACGGAAAGTCTCCGCCTGATGATTTCTCTGACGTTCATATTATATAGGTACGATGGGACACACGTTGTTCAAGTTTACGCTTCTCTAAATTAATATGAGGTACATATTGTTTCCAATATTTAACCTCATTGTTTAAAGGATAGCTCTATGGCTTCTCGTAACAATTAACACATTCTTTGATAAATATAAACTGAATTACAAGCAACATGTTTCCAAAATATGGCTTAAAGCATAGATTTTTATATTGTTGCCTTGGGGTTTGACCCAATCAGATTTATGATTTAAAAGTCTTAACTACTTATTAAATATGAATCATGTCACTAACATGAACACTAGACACTGTATTACGTATTGCTATTAACTTATAGCAAACTTGTGATGGTCGTGTTTGTTTGTGACATTTTATGAAATAAATAATTAATTTAGGAGCAGGTCATTCGTACATTCTCACGTCACCCCTCGTCGTCCAAGGGAGTTAAACTGTTCTGACATCAAAATTAAATTCAGTTCAGTAATAAATAATGATTTGACACTATGTAGATTTCAGGATCTTATAATCACTTTTAACTATTTTATCACTTCATAACATTTTCAGTTTTAAATATTAACTTTATGAAAACAGAGCCATGACAATAATGGAGAACACTTTTAGCAATAAATTGCTTGAACTGGTGAAATTTTACATAAATAAACACTAAAAGCAATGGAGAAACAAATGCAGGCGAGAGCGTGGAACAAATCAGCGTGTTGGATATGTTTAGTGCCGCCATGGGGATTCACAGACCGAGAAGAAGAAAATCTGTACTCGGCGTACACACAGCGACAGCGGCAACGAGCCGTGCCGCGGCTGCTGGCCACTGGCGCGCTCATGCAGGCGTTCGCGGTGCTGGTGCCCGGCGAGCGCGACCTGTCGTTCGCGTACGCCTCAGTCGCGGTGGCGCTGGTGGCCAACCTGATCCTGGCGTCCACGTACGTGTGCGTCCGCCCCGCGCGCACCATCCTCAACCACGTCGCGTGGCTAGTGCTGTGGACTCAGCTGTTGGTGAGCGCGTCCCGCCGACTGGGAGATTCCTACAACGAGTTACTAGGATGGGCCGTAGTACTTCAATATTTTACCCTCGCCACCCTCCCGTTACATCATGTGTTGCTCATATTGTACAGCACAATTTCGTTTTGTGGTTATCTCCTGGTGCAGTACTACAACGCTTCTACATCTGAAAGCAGGCTGGCCGACGACTTTTACTTTCAGGTATTTACCTACACCTTAATTAACTACTAGTTACAAATGACTTAATTTACATATGATCTACCATAATCTTTCGTATGTCTCTTAAATCTTCAAACGTTTCAACAGCAAATTGCAAATGGTGCACTGCTGCTTGGCGCTACTTTACTGGGTGGAACAGCATATGCTATCAGTGAAAAGCAGCAACGTAGTTCTTTCCAAGAGACTAAGAGAAGCTTGCGTGATAAACTTACGATTGAACAACAAAGCAAAGAACAGGTGATTGTTTTCGCTTTACATCTGTGTTAACCATTTATATTTGTCAGTATGTATAAGTAGTTCTAAACCCTATAAGTAAAGTCATAAAGCGAAATGTTCTAAAAAGTTTCACTTGACATGCTTCGCTTTCCTGTTGGTATATACCTAGGTCCTCTTGAAGTAAATATTTTTGTCTAGTCCAGCAGGGGTGCGTCTCATATATAGTAGATTGTTATACAAGGGTCGGAAGGAATCAATTCCCATACGAGGCATTTAGACGCCCGAGCGCAGCGAGGGCGGCTATAGTCCGAGTGGGAATTGATGACTTCACCCGCGTTAAACACTCTACTTTTCATTTCGAATTTAAGGAAAGTAAAAAATAGTAGTTTTTCTAAAATATTTATTGATAATAATTACATGAATAATAGGTACCTATTCATTAGTCTTATTTAAATTTGAAGTATGGAACACACCACGTCACCGCCACATGAGCAGATTCTGTGTCACCACCGCAGGCCGTTCCGCTTACTAGGGCCCGTATTATTATAATTCTGTCTGCATTCTTAATTTTACCATTTTTCATAAATTACTTAGAAAACACGATAATCTTGATAAAAATAACTAAAAATTGTGTTGCGACGTGACACTTTTTAGTGCTGACCCAACTTTCTTATTTCGATTCAAAACTTGCATACAGCCTAATCGATACTCGCAATAAAAAAAATGTAAAAACTGAATAAAAACTCTTTAAACTAACAAAATGTATTGAAATGTAAAGTGTTTGCAGAATAACCAATCTATAGAATTAATTATATCATCGTTCTCAAAAAAACTTCTGGTAAGCCTACCTAAAAAATGTTTACTGGGAATTCTGTAGTAAACTATTAGAAAATATCAAAAATAAAATCCACAATAAATAATTGTCCAATAAATTAAAATAATTTTAAACAGCGATCGCATTCCGAATATAAATTCAATTATAGAAGCATTTCGGCGCGAAATTCAGTAAATGAGGTACCTATTGGCCTGTCTGTTATTGACATGATATTAGAAGAGATTGAAATGATATTAGAAAAGCATAAATCATTATTATAAACAATGCTTAAAATAATTTTATTTTATTTTCAAATATCGATTACATTCGTCATAAGTATTAATTACTCGAGTTAATCGAAATTAAAAAAAAAATTTTTTTTGGAATAATCGCTTGCACACATTAGAGATGGGTAACTAGCCGAAATTTCAATAGCTTAGCTAGCCGGCTATTTGTGGTGGAATAGCCAGCTAGATAACCAGCTATTTTGGCTACTTGGCTATTGAACAATAACAAGTCAACGACTAGCGCTCGCTAGCGGCGTAGCTACTAGCTAGGTATTGCGATTCGAGTTCGATCCTCGCCGCGGCCACAAGTATAGATGATATTAATAAGTTAAGTTTGTAATGTCATGATTTCATTCTTCATTTACTTTTTATTTTATTTTATACTTTTTTGAAAAGAAATGACTTCCCCTCGTTAGGTCGTACGTATTATTAATAAAAAAACATCCAAAATCTACAATACCGTCCACTTCAGTCATTAAAATAAAAAGGCAAAAAATCACACATTAGTATATACTTAAAATAATTATCAAATATTTATTTCTTATGTTTGTTTACCTTTACAACTATCGTATTTCGTAAATTCCTATAAGTACTAAACGAAATTACTAAGTATAGTTCCGTCTCTTTCTCTAATCTATATTGTGATGATTGTAAGAAAGAGATGTGTTATGCGAATGAAGTTCTCACTCGCGTCTCGGACTACTCAGCAGTATACTCACAATGAGCGCGCACACAGCTATCGGCTAGTCTGGCTAGACGGCTATCGGGACGGCTACAAAACGTTAGTTATACGCGGCTACCCGCCCACCGCTGTGCCGTAAAGTTATCGGTTATTCTAGCTAGCCAGTAGCCAATAGCTAGTTATTGTGTTGACGGATAACATAGCCGTGGCTAGTTTTTGAATAGCCGCTATTTGGCTAGTTATTAGAATAGCTACCCATCTCTAGCACACATCACTGCAATAAAAAAAAAAATAATGGTCGGCGATTTTGAACACAAATTGAGTAGTGGTAATGATTAATACGTATTATTGAACCTGTGTTTGAATATTACGTTAAAACCTGGGCATTTTCGTGTTGTTTATACTTAATATCAATAACATTTGTCACATTTTAAATCTTATCTACATCTGTGTGTGTGAAATTTGTGAAAAGTAAAAATGTAAACACATACGATTGGCGCGAAACTTCGACATTAGATATCAAAAAAAGTTCATTACCACAGACCACTACTTATTTACCTTAAACTATGGATAAATTCGTCAAATAATTAAATGATGTATATTCACAGCCCCATTATGGTAAAGTCAGGATGTTCGAAATCCCCAATTTTTATGTTTTTTAGCCTCGACCACAACTGACATCAAAATGGTGATTATCGTATCTATGTATGTTGAATTTATTAAAGGTAAATTATTAACTTGTGCGCTAAATCTGAAAGATTTAATGGCGTTAACATATGAGCTTTTTATCCAACTCTCTTAATTAACGCACATTCATAAGATTTGTCTGTGTGGTGCCGGACTTAAAGAATACCACCACCCCTTACTTCCCGTGGGTGTCGTAAAAGGCGACTAAGGATCGTACCGGAGAATGGGCAGCAGCGTTCTCTATGTATTCCACCACCATACCATACTGCGATCGCCAACCCGTCTGCCAAGCGTGGCGATTATGGCAAACCCTCCCAAAATTGGGGGAGGCCTGTGTCCAGCAGTGGACGTCTATCGGCTGAAACGACATAAGATTTGATGGGTAGCATAATAAATATTTACATAATGAATTAATTAAGGGTGTCGTATGTCTGACTAAGCTGACTACCTAACTAAATTTAGTTCTATTTTTAAATTTCATTCCCGCCCTAGGGAGGGAAGCAATTACTATGAGACTTTCCCGCCCAAGGGTGGGAAGCAGCGTTTTCCACCCGCTATTCGGATCAAACAAACACTACTTTCCGAGTATGAGAGATGAAAAAGTTATTTGGTATATTTTCATTTCAATAACGTTCACAAGATATAATAAACATGATATAATTTCTTTACATATAACATTTATATACCTACTCTAAAACATCTTTCGTGTAACTTTATTGGATATAATTAACGTTTATTTAATCCAGAATCATTAGGTCTATCGTTCAAAATATATATTTATACCGTCATTATGGTTAACACCCCGATTCAGAGCAATCCGACTCGGATAGGTTAGGTTAGAAGGTCTTCGTGTCTTCGTGGATTAAAAAAGTCAATATGTTATGCTACAAAAGTTAGTGACAGAAATGAATCGCTGCAAAACCGACTTTACGTAGCCTACCCAACTCCTAGAGTGTAATTTAAGCCCGCGTTGGCGCGGAGGGTCGAGGCGGCCCGCGAGCTGAGGAGCAGGTAGGTTTAACCCTCGCCACCGCGGCTGAGGCTGGCCGGTGCAACCGGCCAGCAATCCGAAGCCGCGGTGGTGAGCGTTAAAACCATCTGCGACGATAAGCTCGCGTGGGACTGCCAGAGCCCCGCAACGCCGGAGCCGTGACAGAAACCATGCCTGCTGCATGTTGCATGCTCGCTTGCATGCTGCATGCTTGCATGCATGGTGCATGGTGTCATTATGGTTAACACCCCGATTCAGAACAATCCGACTCGGATAGGTTAGGTTAGAAGGCTAGCCTTTGTGGTCTTTTTATAACCACCCAGAAATAGGAGCCCCGTGAAGCGGGGTTCCGTCGTCCGTCCTTGGGACGTGGTAATCAGTCACTAGGTATATCTATTCAGATTACTAACTATGATAGAAAATACAAAAAAAAGTTTTTATCATATCAGACTAAATAATTATGTAGGTTTTATGTCATTTCAGTTGTATGTCAAAGAATTTTATGTTAATTGTCTGTTATACTTATACAAATTAGTTACTTTAAAATTATATCAATTGTTTATTATATTTACTGATACAGTATAGATATTATATTAATGATATTATGTTTATTATATAAGTACCAAATATAATTATAGGTTCAGTTGTTATATCTTGTAAATATTAGAGGTTTTGTAATTATATCATGTATTAGTTACCCGTCCGGCAGATCTCTCAGAAAACATATTAAGGGGATTACAGGACCTAAACGCAAAAACGCAAGTTTTATAATGCCTAAAAGTATATGATCGACTACAGTAAACAAAATCAGAAAAATATATGATATTCTTCAGATATGTTAGGTAGATAGTGTGTTGAAAACATAATACAACTAATTTGATAAGATAGAAAAAAACCGGGCAAGAGCGAGTCGGACTCGCGCACCGAGGGTTCCGTAACATCCCGGTTTATGCATAAGGTTTATGAAATTAAATGTTTATTTTTATTTTTGAGTTGATTGAATGAATGGTAAATTGCGGTTTACGATTTATGACGTATTAAAAAAAAACTACTTACTAGATCTCGTTCAAACCAATTTTCGGTGGTAGTTTGGTAATGTACATCATATATTTTTTTTTGTTTTATCATTCTCTTATTTTAGAAGTTACAGGGGGGGGGGGGACACACATTTTACCACTTTGGAGGTGTCTCTCGCGCAAACTATTCAGTTTAGAAAAAAATGATATTAGAAACCTCAATATCATTTTTGAAGACCTACCCATAGATATCCCATCCCACACGTATGGGTTTGATGAAAAAAAAAATTGAGTTTCGGTTCTAAGTATGGGGAACCCTAAAATTTATTGTTTTTTTTCTATTTTTGTGTGAAAATCTTAATGCGGTTCACAGAATACATCTACTTACCAAGTTTCAACAGTATAGTTCTTATAGTTTCGGAGAAAAGTGGCTGTGACATACGGACGGACAGACAGACAGACAGACAGACGGACAGACAGACAGACATGACGAATCTATAAGGGTTCCGTTTTGCCATTTGGCTACGGAACCCTAAAAATCATGAAAATACTCTAAAAACTCTTTTTACAATGATGATGATGCAATCCGATCGATTTCGGCCAGGGCGATCACTTCAACTCCGCAGTAGCTGCGTTCGTGAGGTCGCATGTGGCTTATGTAGCCGATCTTCATCAAGAAAACCCTCGCACAATGTGGGCACGTGAGCACACCATCTATGAAATTATACTTACCTAATTGCCGCAGGTGGTCTGGCTTCCTTTTTACAATAAAACCCATACATACAATCATTCTGATTTTTTGTCAGATTATTCTACAAGCAACATACTAAAGCAGTGTAGTGTTTTAATTTTTTTGTCCAAACAATAGATTTTTTGTAAATACGTAACTGCTCCATATTTTGCAATAAATTACCAGGATTGTGTCATCGCGCTTCTCTTTGTTTTTTATGCAGTCCGACAGTGACCGCGCTTTAGGTCATGTAGTCAGTCCCCTTAATATAATTCTTTCATGTCAATAGAAATATTAGTAATCTGAAATATTCTAGTGCAAGTGATGCTCCATCGCTTGCACTAGTTGCACTGAAATAAACTTAGTTCAAGTTTAATTTATTTTGAAACTTAAAGTTTTCAATAGATAATCTTTAGGGCCGGCGCGTACATATGTCGGAGCGCAGCGCAGAGCATTTTTCACTGTCAAACTATTATCGACATTGTCCTCATTGAAATAATATCTAAAATACTCGCGCATTCTCAGGCAGAAATTCGCTTAATGTAAAAACTTCGCGGACATGCTCTGCGCTGCGCTCCGCCATATGTGCGCCGGCCCTTAGGGTTTCCTACCAAATTGGTAAAAAGAAATCCTTATGTTGCGACTTTTTCCGCTCTTCTGCCTGTCTGCCACAGCTACTTATTTCAGGGACTACTAAAACCATCGACTTGACTATAACTAACTATTCCTTAGTTATAAATGATGCTATATACAGTTATAACACACGTACAAAATATTGTTATTGTCATTGCAATAGGAACCAAAATGGGGGGTTGAAATTTTCAAGTTGGGTAATTGGGCAAAGTTGGGTATCATGTGAAAGTTGTTCATTCATTCATTACAAATCATATTATAAATATTTTTAATTTAGTTTTTGACTTATGATGAAAAATTTCCGTAAAAATACCATTTTACCGAAGCTTGCAAAGTGAAAAATCTGGTACTTGGTAAAAATTAAACGATTTTTAACTATGTAGTACTTAGTTTTTTTTTAGGGTTCCGTACCCAAAGGGGGACTCTATTATTAAGACTTCACTGTCCGCCTGACCGTCTGTCACCAGGCTGTATCTCATGAACCGTGATAGCTAGACAGTTGAAATTTTCACAGATGATGTATTTCTGTTGCCGCTATAACAACAAATACTAAAAACAATAAAATAAATATCTAAGGGGGGCTCCCATACAAAAAACGTGTTTTTTCGGCGTATTTGCCTTGTGGTATCCGTACCACAAGGCAAAAACGCCAAAAAAAAGGCACACGAAGGGTTCCGATCCTTCGTGTGCGAGTCCGACTCGCACTTGACCAGTTTTATTAGTTTTTGAATTTCGGTAAAGCTTACAGAGTTAGTATCCCGCCAAATTATAATAAAGTCTTTTTTGAATTTTAAACATGGAACACACCGCGTCACCGCCGCGCGCTTTTTGTTTGACTGTACATTTTTCTCGGAGATCGTGTGACGTTGGAACATGGAAGTACTTGGAGTCGGTAGTCGGTCGTATTAACAACCGCTGGTCCAACGGAAGCAGTTCATGATCCGAGCTCAATCAACTAATTTGCAACCTAACAGTCCTACGTAACTACCTGTCGAAATGTCAGTTTTAATGGAACACAACAGTTGTTATCGAAAGACTGGGCGATTTACCGCTCTTCTGGACACAAAACCAAATGTAACACTTATTTTCAACCCAAGAATTTATTTTTCACACTCACTTCCTCAATCAGAATTCCCCTATACATACCTACATTGTATTTGAACTACACACATCAAAAGTGTCTAGGGATCAAGCATTTTTATGCGGATTTCTTGAGATTGGGATGTGGCTTTGTAATAAATTTATGATTTTATAAATTTATATGGATCCTTTTTGGTGCATTTCATAATTTGAATCAGGAACTGTGAATCAAATTCGAGTAAAAGATGAAAATCAGCTGTCAATATTTTCCCTACAAAAACATACAACGCATTGAAGACATTATTAGTGCTACTGTTTCCCTACTACTGATTAAAAGGGAAGAAATGCTCAGAGCCGTGGGAATGATAGAAGCTGGTTCCCGGCAACGTACTGTGGCTTTAGCTCTGAATACAAGTCAGAGTGTTATCAGTCGACTTTGGACACGTTACCGAAGCACTGGTACCGTGGCTGAGCGCCATGGAGGACGGTATCGCTGCACCACACGGAGACAAGACCGATACATTCAAATCTTAACTCGAAGAGCTCCAACAATAACCGCCATGATGTTAGCCGTGAGGCTTCATCACTCTTCAGGGAACTTAATTAGCGACCAAACAGTCAGAAACCGCTTGCATGAAGTGAACCTTCATTCCCGAAGACCGCTACGGGTACCACCTATAGCAATGCACAATCGTAGGATTCGATATCAATGGGCTCTTGAACACAGAAATTGGGCAGAAGAACAATGGCGTTTCGTGTGCTTTTCTGATGAGTCTCGTTTTGGTATGAGACCGGATACAAGACGTATACGACACTGGAGAACCCCTGGACGCCAACAGCGATTAAAATCCTGCCAGGAAGTCCATCCTTATAGTGGTGGAACCATCATGGTATGGGCGGGTATTTGGATCGGCGGAAGAACTGAGTTGATTTGGATCAGAGGCAACCTCAACGCTCAAATTTATGCTGAGACGATTGTATCAGACGTCATCGTTCCTCTACAAGTGCAAATCGGTCCCTTATTTCAGTTAATGCATGATAATGCACGACCGCACACCGCAAGAGTTGTAAGACAGACTCTCGCCGCAGCTAACATCAATGTCCTGCCCTGGCCTGCTCAGTCGCCAGACTTGAACCCGATTGAGCATGCATGGGATATGCTACAGAGAAGAGCTCTGCCGAATATGGAGGGTATCCAGTCGCAAGAAGACCTTTTTTTGTTGTTGCAACGAACATGGGCGGCCATTCCACAGCGTGATTTGGATGAACTCATTTTGAGTATGCCAAACCGATGTTCTTGTGTTGTTAGTGTTCGCGGTAGAAACACGGATTATTAATTGTTTAAGTTACCCAATAAAATTTTAAAGAAAACTGTTATTTCAGTCTTTTTTTCGAACTTTTGTGTTAGTGGTTCAAATGTCAAAAATCCCTTTATTAGGAAAATGGCAAATTTCTTTATTAATGCAAAGGTGACTTGGTTTATCGTTACTGTGACAAACGAAAACACTTTATTTGATGAATCCTTAAAGAAAATTTTAATTAATATCAATCAGGAGAAAAGTTATTGCAAAAATATATGTTGATCCCTAGACACTTTTGATGTGTGTATTTTCGCGGCAGGTGTACCGTATATGATTGTGTTCAATAGGCAAGCCTCGGGCTGCAATCAAATCGTTTACTAGGTATCTGTGATCCATGAAATCACGGCAAACGTCGACGAGCTGGCTTCATGCGCAGCGATGTGTGCCAATGATATATCTCACACCTATGCCTGGTTTCATCATCCATGAAATATAGCGAACAATCAGGGGGCCTAAGAAGGCCATTTTGGCAGAATCATAAAAGGATAACAGAATGGACAGTTAACTGTTAAGTTAATCGTATTAAATCCCATTGGTGAAGCATTTTTCAGTTATTTTTTTTTTGTCTGTGCTAAAATACTAATCCATCCAATCCAAATCCAATCCCAATCTCTTTGATTGTATCTACGTAGTGCAGAGAAAAAAAGAAAAACACGGACTGTCTTCGCCATTTTATAATTCATAATGTTATTCTTTTATGATTCTCCAAAGTGGCCTTTTTAGGCCCCATAGGATCTTGTAATTAAACCACTTTTATCGATATGAGTTGAGACATTGCATTTCAATATTGCATTTGCAGAAGTACAGTCGGAGTACATTTCTGAAAAATATGTCGAATCGCGCTGACCCACTTTCAAATAGAAACCCTCTAAAAGTCTAAACATTATTTTCGTAGCCGCCAAGCCAAGAATAGGGCGCTCGCAACTCGTTATAATTTTTTTTTAATACTTAAGTAGGTAATCTGGATAAATAAAATGAAATAGCAGATGATAAATCTTAGGTATACTGCCTGCCTTCTTATACTCTTTTAAGGTGAATGAAATCTTTAAAAAACAATATAACTATTATTATGATATGATTTGTAGGAGAGGCTACTTCTATCGGTGTTACCAGAACACGTTGCTGTTCAGATGCGGAAAGAACTGGGACTGATAGACACACAGTTCAAAAAAATTTACATGTCACGGCACGAAAATGTCAGGTATGTCTGCTGTTTAGAACATCATATTATTTAAATCTAATCACACTAATATTATAAAGGCGAAAGTTTGAGTGTGCGTGTGTGTTTATATGTCTGATACTTCTTCACGCTCAAACGGCTGGACCAATTTTGATAAAACTTTGTATGGAGGTAGCTGACACCTTGGATTAAAATTTAAGCTACTTTTTATCCCGATATTCCCACGGCATCGACATTTACGGTGAAAATGCGGGGCGCAGCTAGTCATATACATAAAACAAAGTCGGGTGAGGTATACCATTTATAACTCAACAACGGCTAACCAATTTTTATGATCTTTTATTTGTTGTATTTGTCTCCGCCCCGATTAGCAGAATAACTATTAAAACATGGGAAAATTCACGAAAAAAAAAAAGAGATAAAGATAGTAATTCATTTTCTCATACATTTTGTTTGGGACGGCTTTTTGATGATATCTTGAGCATGGATTGTCTGATTTCGATAGATGGCGATACGAAGTCACTGGTTAAATATAGGTCAGCTAGTTAAATATAATTCCAACTGTGATTAACATATTATTTGTTCATCACCAGTATTCTGTATGCCGACATCGTCGGCTTCACGGCTATTTCCTCAACTTATTCAGCGCAAGATCTCGTCGCAATATTGAATGAGCTGTTTGCTCGTTTTGATCGACTTGCTGAGGTAAAGAAAATTTAATTTATTATTTCGTCTCCAAGTCTCGTCCGCCGTAAATTATTCCGCTCGGCTTCCGTAAATTGTAATTTTATTTTGTAGAAATATCAACAACTTCGCATCAAAATTCTCGGCGATTGTTATTATTGCATCAGTGGTGCGCCTGTTGAACGTCCGGACCACGCCGTGCTCTGCGTGCACATGGGACTATCTATGGTTAAAGCTATCAAGTAAGATTATGAAGACTTAGGATGTCAATACGACTACCATTTATGGGTTAGATACATATGAGTTGAACCATAATTTGTATTGTACAGATACGTTCAGCAGACGACGAACTCGCCGGTGGACATGCGCGTGGGCATCCACACAGGCGCAGTGCTCGCGGGGGTGCTGGGGCAAAGGCAGTGGCAGTTCGACGTCTACTCGCGAGATGTCGAACTCGCTAATAAAATGGAGAGCAGTGGAATGGCTGGGTTAGTGCCAACTATCCTGAGAAGTTTTCAGATTTAAAGTTAACTCAAAACAAAACAACTGTATGATTTTGACAAATAAGGGACGTTAATAATTTGGACATTTTTTGTTTCTTGTTGAACGTATTTTTACCGCTTTCGAAGAATTATTTAGTTATTTCATCATCATTATCATTTCAGCGAAAAAACGTCCGGTGTTGGACATGTAGGCCAAGCATCGCCACTTCGACCTGTTTTTTGCCTCTCGCTTCCAGACTATTCCTACGGCATTTATTTATTTATACTTAGTTAATTAAAATGGTATATTATGTACCTAGGTACATTACATTCATTAACATAGAAACTTAAAATACAAATACGTATAAATAGGTCCTTATGTAGGTGACCTGCTTAATGTATTAATAATATACATTTTGCAGGTGCTTTTTTGAATAGTAAGTGAGACAAAGCTTACTCAAAAGATGCGATAAAATCATCAAAAGGTGGAATAATCGTCTATTCTTAGTTGAAAAAGATTTATTTATTCAGCGACTTTAGTAGCTGTTTCTATTTATGTATACGTAGTTACATTCTATTAATAAGAGTTTTGTTTACAGACGCGTACATGTTTCTGAGGTAACTCTGAGTTTTCTGAACGACGAGTTTGAGGTCGAGCCCGCTCATGGTGAACGCCGCGAAGAAATGTTACGGCAAGCTGGAATCAAGACTTACTTTATTGTGAAAGTTCTCAAACCAGTAAGTTCTTTGTTTATCTGTAGATACGTAAGTAAGTATCTAAGCAGTATCTATCTTCATTGATATTATTTGGTAAGTACCTAATAATATCAATGGAGATAGTATCTATCTCGATACTGCTTTACTATTTTTATAAAGTACAATGAAGGATCATTCTATCGAGCTAACTACAGATAACAATAACAACATACAGTAGAGGGCCTAAAAAGGCCACTTTGGCAGAATCATAAAAGGATAACATAATGGACAGTTAACCGTTAAGTAAATCGTATCAAATCCCATTGGTGAAGCATTTTTCAGATTTTTTTTTGTCTGTGCTAAAATACCAATCAATCCGATCCAAATCCAATCCCAATCTCTTTGATTATACCTACGTAGTGCAGTGAAAAAAGAAAAACACGAACTGTCTTCGCCATATTGCGATTCATAATGTTATCCTTTTATGATTCTCCAAAGTGGCCTTTTTAGGCCCCCTTGTATGTTTTTTCATGTCATATTTCAGCTCAGTAGTTTTCAGTGTAGGCGTGATTTCGATGCGTTTACTACAGGAGGTACCTACGCACGTGTAATGAGGAATAAACATTTACGCTAAACTTGGACGTGCGTATTTCTGAGAATCACTCGCAAATACTTCACTCTCTAGTTGCCGTTGCCAACGAATTTGCGACAGAATTTTTGTTGTTATTACAAAAGCAGGTTGATACTTTTCACATATATATATAGGTACTAATTACAAGTAGGTAGTATTTAAGTATTTAAAAGCTATTACAAAGTCGCATTCGGTTTCCAAGTTCTTTCATAGCTATGAGCTTTTATTTTCACTGCTTGTAAACACACAAGCACAGTGTGACATTTGTACGTCTCTTATATATCTACATAGGTACCTATATGACTTTTAGAAATCACGGTTAGATATCTTACACAAAGTGAACAAAGTCAACAAGACTGTTTTGTTTGGTAGATACCAATATAAAAATGGTAATACCAGTCTTGTTCATAGACTGTTCACTTTTCTTTGTTCATCAAGATCGATGAACAAAGAAAAGTGATGAAGTGATCAAAGTTGATAAGTAGCGAACCTGTTATCTGTCAATAAACAATTGTCTAATCACGATAGGTACACATACCTAAAAACTGCTAATGCGAAATCGTTCGTCGATTGTTTTATAACGACTAGCTTCGCGACTATTAGCGCCAGTTTGAACAACTTCATACAAGTTAGTTGACACAATCGGCGCAAGCGGACTTCGTCCAGCATCCCACGCGGGATTTACTTCGGCATGGCCAGAGCTTAACTAACACAAATACAAATTTGTTAAGTTTGTATTTGTGTTTCGAGCGAATCCAAATTGGAATTGAAGAAAGTTTGAGATGAAACAGCACAAAAGTATTTATTGAGCGTAGCTCAAAAATATTAAAGTGTCTGTAAATAATTAATTAATTATAATTAGATACAAATGGACCAATAAAGTTAAGCAATTTGCCAATGTTGTGTTTCAATGTTTAAATTAGCTAGAATAGTCGCGAGTGCGATGTGAAATATGTATGTAGGTACCTAAGTGTAGGAATCAGACTATCGGGGTATAGGGAGCTGTAAATTGCGAATGCGTTTTCGGTTGACTTATACGGTTATACCTACTTACGTACATTGAAAAAAATAAGCAGTAAATAAAAATGAAAAAGACATAGATCTGAACTGCTTTAAACAGTTCCATAAGAGCCTAACGTTCAAAACAGTATTTTTTACTGATCCGAAAACAGTTAAAGCTTCAGGCAAAATGTTACCGTCATGACAGCAAACTTTATTTAACGTTTTAACTTTTATCTTTAACATGTTTTTCAGTAAATGGTATGTTCAATCATTAAACGTTACTGCTTTGTCTTTTATTGTTTTACAAACATTTCTTCTTACTGTATAACGTCAGTGCTTTAATGTGGTGTAGTAAGAAATTATTTTTTTCAGTGTACGGAATAAAACACCGTGCCTCGGAAAGCACATTTAGCCGTTGGTCCCGGCTGTCAGTCGTGGATCTTTGACAGTCGTTACGGGTAGTCAGAAGCCCGAAAGTCTGACAACCAGTCTTAGCAAGGGGTATCGTATTACCCAGTAACTGGGTTATGGAGGTCAGATAGGCAGTCGCTCCTTGTAAAATACTGGTATTTAGCTGCATCCGGTTAGACTGGAAGTCGACCCCAACATAGTTGGGCAAAGGCTAGGCAGATGATGATGATGTACGGAATACCTAAAACCTCGAAAAAGAGAAAGACGTAGATGACTGAGTAATTCTTACGCATGTGTTTTACATAAATACTAGGTATTGTGAATAGTAAGGGTGATTATTTTCTCCGTACGACCTTTTCACATAGTATATATTAAGCTTATAGTTTACATTTTTAAAATACATGCATTAGAATTTTTGAACTGTTTTTATTTGTTCTACGATAAGTGTTAGGTACACGCGTCGTCATCAATATTGTTACGTCATACGGAATATCGATTTTAATAACTAAGCTGCAATCTAATTGAGTGTACCTACATACATAATACGATATCGAGAAGGGAACTAGGTATTATAAAGAACCAGAAATACACGTAATTTTACCGTTTATCGAATAGGCTTTATATTACTTCCGTTTTCCGTATCAAGGAAGTAGAGTACCTACAGAAGTTATTATTAAAAATAATCTCACTTTGGCGGCCATTTAATCAAAAGCTGCTTTACCTCAGCAACCCGACAATTTGCAAGGTGGTATTTCAAATAGTATACTATATATATAATAGAAGGTAGGTCCTACCTGGACCTACCTTCTATTTGAAATACCTCCTGGCAAATTGTCGGAGCTTAATAACAAAGTACATACAAATATTTAATTTATTTTGAATATAAAAATATATTTAAAGAACCGGTCAAGAGCGAGTCGGACTCGCGCACCGAGGGTTCCGTACCATCATAATAATATGTTTTTAAATTTTCATCGGCGAGGCCTTCTGAAAAGTGTGCTATTTAGAGACATCGTTTTATTTTTCCTGTAATCTTTACATAAACTTCTATCACGTAGAATTATTTCAGATTTTTCTCTTTGCAAACTTCGGAGATAAGGGGGGCGATTGGTATTTTTTTTTTACATTTTTCATCAAAAGTAGAAAACTATGCGGCCTAAAAAAAAGAAAAAATGTTTGAGAATGTACAAACTGCACTCTTTCATATGATACCCCAGATGCCCTACTAGCCCCACTTCGAATTTTTCACACACCCTTTCAGTCCCTGTTGTAAAAATGTATATATATTTTTATTTCTTTCTTATTTGCAAAATAGTTGGGCAAACGTCATCTAAAACTAGTCCAAATTTCAAGTTGATAGCATAAGTAATTCTTGAGAAATCCAGCTGTGACAGACGGACAGACAGACAGAGAGACAGACTGTGTCGCACCACAAGGGTTCCTTTTTAATATTTCGGTACGGAACCCTAACAAAGTCTTATTTTAGGCGGAAACGGACAATTAGCTAGCTTTGAGCTTACCGGGTAGGGTAGCCCACCTTTAACCTACTTATTTGTAACTATTTTGAACGCTGTTTTGTTTTCTCCCTAACCTTTTACACACACAAAACTACACATATCTTGTTTGTGTAAACTGCAAAACAACGTTATGTTTTATAAAACCCACCTACTAAATATTGTATTTTGTCAATATCGTTTTCCCGCCTGCCCTAGAAACAAACTAGGTAACCACGTACCTTAGTTACCAAAATAATGGATGAATATCGAACGACGAAAATGAGCTAAACTACTCGTACCTTAATTAATTATGTAGATACTCCAACCAAGACTGTTACATAAAACGTCCTTTTACTTTTCTATTTAGATCGGACGACGAAGCGAATTGGGTCGACAAAGCTTTAGAATGTGAACAAAGTGAAATGAAAAATTTTCCTCTAAATTTAGCGGTTGGCTTAAAGCGGAGTTGTTGAAAGTTTAATTAGCTTATTGACAGTTCATAAAACAGGTGAGGTAAAATTTTACAGCGACAATAGACTAATCAATTAGATATTACGAAATAATTTCAAATTTATTGCACCCTAGTCCATATTTTGTATAATTTACATAAATATGTCGTCCGTTTTGTATGACGTCAATAGTTATTACAGTCACCCTTAACCCATATACAAGTTGAAATTTAAAACATACGACAAAGCGAAATGGGAGATTGTACTCATCATTATGAACAACTTTTACTAAGGGACCAAAGCTGCTCTACATTTTGACGAGTTATGCTAATATAAATGCAGGGAACTGCTGATTTTGTTTTCGCAATTTCAGGTTTGGTCCCATAGTAAAAGTTGTTCATAATGATGAGTACCTACAATCTCCTATTTCGATTTGTCGCATATTTTCAATTTCACCCTGTATACTCGTAGGTGTAAAACGCTAAAGATCATTTTCCATAAAGTTCGAATTTTTGTTCGAAATTGAAGTTCGACACATGTTCGGTCCCATTTTAATGATAATTATGGTAATTCATTATTTCAAAAAAATTAGGTGCTATCCATGTTTTGTCAAAGATGAACATGTAAAACGTTTCAGACTGTGTTTATTTAAGTTGTAATCTTCACAAGATTCACGTTGATTGTATCGTGCAGTTTCAAGGAGGCGAGGAGAGGAGTGCACCGGAGGGCGAGGCCGCGGAGGGAGGCGACTCGGCCGACACGCTCTCCGACCTCCGAGACGATGACGAGGACTCGGTGAGTGCACTACTGCGCTTGCCCCACCCCCCTCACCGCTCCCTCGCCACCAGCCTAAATAAATAGGACACTAGGGCACTAGGCGGCCTGAGCTAGATAGATCCTAGTTTAGCAAACGTAGCGTTAAAATAATCTCACTCGAATCGATTGCTCATTATGTTCGGACATATTTTGATTACTGATGCTACGCCGATCATGAGCTCTCATATTGATTTTTCGCTTGTCAATTACATAGACATGCTTCGTACATTATTCGTAGGTTCTGTCGCCACAAGACGAGAGCAAGGACAACGAAGAACAGAAAATACTTAGCATGTTGCAAGAAGAGCTGGTGAATAGAGACGACGACAAGTAAGTTCACAGGAATTGCACAATATATTGTTATCTTGTATTTGTTACGTGGACAGTTTATGTTTTGTTTTGTTTCACATGTGTTTTTGCCTATTAACTGCTGAAAATAACACAAAATTCAAATAGCACCCAAAATATTTGGGTTTACTATGTGGCAGGCATTGTAAACAATACATACGGTCTATATTTGCAAAAAAAAAAAAAACAGAAATTGTAGTCGTGTCTTTGAAGGTTGCCCTTGTCAATGCCAACCAAAACAAAATTAAATGTGCAGCTAATTTATATTTACGCACTTGTTTACAATTTGATGGCCACCATTGTTAATTATGTATTTTAATTATTATCAGTTGGTTTTTCAGTTCTAATTGAAATTATTCTAAACGACGCGACGCAACGGTATTTCTTTTTTGGTTTTATCTTTGAAAGTATCAGTCAGTATTGTATACGTTTTGAACTGATTTACGTCTTCTTTGTGAAATAGCGCATCAAAATGTTTGTTTCTTTCTACACATACGCTGGAATGTGAAGGGCAAAACCATCTCGAGTATAATTGATAGGATCGTTCGACTACTAGCATGTCCGTTTTTCTAGTTTTTTCTCACTGAACCAAACTGAAAAACTATAATCGAAATCTACCACTCCCATATGTAACCTAGTCTAAGTAACATAGTCTAAAAAAAACTCAGTCACAAGGATTCATCTAGGTATTTAAATTGTTGATGAAATCCGAAGTAATATTATGTAGGTATGTGAGAGAACATGCTTTTTCTGGATTTTGATTTGCAAAAAACTGGTACAGCATCTGTTTCCTACGTAATTAAATTAAACATATATCCACGGCTATAAACAAGTAGTTAAGTAGGCAGGCTCATCAGTAAGTTTCGATGTTAACATTTGCGTAATCATCTTAGCATTTGCCACAATAATGCCGACGGTACCAGGCAGGAGGATGTACCTAAGTTCTCTGCGAGTTGTTTTTAGAACATCAGTTTCGGCAGGTAGAGTACCTAACTGAATTAACCAGTTGTTAAAAATTTAAAAGTTTAAATGAAAAAAAGTTTGTGAATTGTAGATCATTTACAGCAATAAAACCTGCTGTAAATGACCTGCAATTAAAGAAAATAGGAACTTTTAACTTCATATATCTACCTATAACATTTAACAAAAAATAGCCTACCTACATATATTATTAACTTCAAAGAATAGCTAGGTACGCTAGATAAGGATTAATATGTAGGTACCCAGGGTATGTTCCACGTCCTCCTACACATCTCCCTTTTCTTACGTTTTTGTAGAATTGTAGGCGAGTGAAGATCGATGGTTCGGACAGCGTGTATCGCAAATAGTTACAATATGCTATTTTAGGCGCTTGTAATGGAACCGTGTCAATAAACACATTTACCATTCCAGTCCTCGGTACATACAGAGGCACATAGTTTTATTTATTAATAAGTAGGTGCAGTTTTATAGGACCTATAATACTGATGCTTGTTTATTCAAAAATTTTCATTTTTCAGATATGTTTTATAGGCAGTAACTCTGTTACATTTCACCCGATTTCTTTTTAGTAAATAATAAGTTTAGTATCTGAATAGATTTAACGAAAAAAAAACATACAGGGAGCTAGCAGACGGGACAACGTTATGCCTGACGTTCAAAGCTTCGGGTGCGGAGGAGGTGTACGCTCGACGGAGCGACCCGTGCCCGCTGGCCATCGCCGCGCCGCCGCTCATGCTGCTGCCCGCAGTGGTCGCGCTCGCCAGCTTCGCAGTGCCACCCACCTGGTCGCTGCATGCCGTCTACCTCGCACTCGTGCTAGAGACCGGCCTAATCAATGTGGTTTATTACACGTGCTATCGATATTCACAATATAAGGTTAACTTCTTGTTAATTAAATAATCTGTAGACGGTCTGTGTAGGGTTCCGGTATGGTTAATATTATCAGCTGTAGTTTCATCAATATTCAGTAATATTTAGAAGAAAGGAGCTTGGCTATCGATTTATATTCGTGTTAGTGGTCAAAGAGGTCTTTATTCCTCACATCATCATAATTTTAGTATTGTCATTTTAAAACAAACAAACAGCTTTTAATCCGGTATCCGTCCCTAAGTTGAACATGGCTTCGCTGTCGGTTTTATTTAATATGCCAAACTTAAGTAAGTAGATACTTATTGGGTATTTCATTATTTGAAACGTTATTCTCGGCTTATCTGCAAATTATGGATTTATCAGAATATGTTAAGATTTACAGTCGATCAGGTATGTTTTATTGCTGCACTCCATTTTTAATATCTATTTGTTCATCTTTCAGAAAAAAACAGTCAGTCCATACTGGAAGCTGACATGCGGAACGTTTAACATCGCGATGTTTGTGGCCGCGAACATTGCGCCACTGGTAAGTGCGCGCTAATACACTATCTAAGCTATCTTCACTATCGCCGCCACTCTCACTATCCTACTTGTTATTTCTATTTCCGTTGCGGTCAGATTTTGTCACGATCACTAGCACTATCGCTACAACTGTCACTATCACCTTACACGTCGGAAATCATTGAACTTACACATACATATTATGTTATTTTTTTAAATTAGATTGCTACTTATATATTTCCCTATTACGATTTCCATTAGGTAGGTACAGACGCCAGCACATCAAGCTACCCGAAACTGTCAAATTTTCCCAATCAACTTTGAACCTTTTGCTTTAGCGATAAAGTTGAAAATCTATTAAAGTTTGAGAGATTGTAGTAGCTTGATGTGTTGTATGTCTGTGTGGTGCCGGACTTAAAGAATAGCACCACCCCTTACTGCCCGTGGGTGTCGTAAAAGCGACAAAGGGTCGTACCGGAGAATGGGCAGCAGCGTTCTCTATGCATTCCACCATCATACCATACTGCGATCGCCAACCCGCCTGCCAAGCGTGGTGATTATGGCAACCCCCCCCCCCCCCCTAAAATTGGAGGAGGCCTATGTCCAGCAGTGGACGTCTATCGGCTGAAACGACGACAACGACGACAATGTGCTGGCGTCTGTACATTGGAGAAATTTTGTCGGAAACCCAATCCTGGTACCATATCCTACGATTTAAAGGTGGACGTATGTGTTTGTGCAGATAATTTGCGGTAATTTCGAGACGATGCTTCTGGAGGACGGCCTGCGACACGACGCGCCCGCGCACAGCGGCACACGTCGCTGCATACATCCATCTTACTACTATCACGTGAAGTACCTTTTCTACTTTCACATTCTGATGCCGTTGGCAAACTAACGACCGATATGACGATTTGACAAACCAGGCTTAAGTTATGCAGCTGTTGAAAATTATCAGAAACACTAAAATGCATGAGCACTAGACTTGACCAGACTCTTATATAATTAATTATACGAGATCATGACCTACAATAAGCCAACGGTCGCAACGACCTAAGTTTTTAGGAATTTGAGTTTATTTTAGAATTTGACTAACACTAGCAGCGCCCCGCGGTTTCACCCGCGTAAGTTTCGATCCCGTGGGAATATCGGGATAAAAACTATCCTATTTCTTTTCCCGGGACTCAAACTGTCTCTATACCCATCTAAACGATTCAGCGGTTTAAGCGTGACTAGGTAACAGACAGGCAGAGAGACACACTTTCGTATTTATAATATTAGTATGCATTTAAAAGTCCACAAATTAAATGCATTTTGCATGGCTTAATATTTCTATGCTATGATGTAAAAACTAATTTTAGTATGCAGATGTGGAGTTTAGTTCTCCCTATGCTATAATTATAAACGCTGCAGACTCATAGTTATTATATAAAACAATCTACATACCTACCAAAATGATTACTTGTATAAATTATGTTTTCAGTTGTATGTTGAGGTTGTATAACTTAGTTGACCTTTCAAGCGTCCTAGCTTTCTCACATAGTCGTAAACAGTTACTGTAACTTACATCTACCAAAGTTCTTTAGGTTAAACGAATGCAACAAAACAACAACGCCCGACTGGTGACAGGTTTCTCATCGTTGTCGCTTTACAAATATCATAGTAACCTATTTCCCCCATTCGACTTTTTTAATCTCGCATCGTGGGAACAACAACTGAATTCAACTTTTTCGTTGGTAGTTCAACATGATAAACCACGTAACTCATTATAAATGCAATGGAACTACAGATTGAAAGCATGATTTGAGATAAATTTATCTTACCTATAAACCACGTCGAAACGTTCTAGGAAGTAATATGCTTAGTTTCTAACAATAATACTGTAGCTATGATGTGAAATTAATATCTACTTTCTTGTTTATTCAGTTAATTAATGGTATGTACAGTCACGAGCATAAGTATGTCAACACTTGGCAACTTTCAATTGCGATTTTTTCGTAAAATAACGAATGCAACGTTGAAATACGACACTTTATACAAACCTATGGGTTCGAAAATACGTTGTTCGTAATAACATAAAATTTCATTCAAAACTAAAGGAGAAAATCGTTTTTGAATAGAGCCAAGTATATACATACTTATGCTCGTGAATGTACATATGAAAGAAGAAAAACTATGTCGTATTTTCCTAATTAGGGGCAAATGCCCCTAATTGCTCGTGTTTGCGAGGAAAATTCCTCGCAAACACGAGCCATCTCAACTTAATTACTTGTAATGAGGTCGGGTCAATGTTAACGGTCCATGAAGTAAAACGAATTCACTTTCCATTGAACAATTTATAAACAAAACAATGGTCTTCGTATTGTCAAAAACGAATTATTAGTTACTAATTATTGGGTCGAAATTCGGTGGATCTTTGGGTTTTGCCGGAATGTCAGCCACGAAACTCTGGCTTGATTAATTTGCCAGATAATCGTATTTTCTTTTTCGAAGTTAAGGTTATTAAGGTTTATTATAGACGTTAGTTCTTCGGTCAAAAATATAGTTAAATGACTTGTATGTGATCTGTGTTCACAGGTGGGTGCGGGAGCGGCGTGCGGCGCGTTGTGGGTGTCGCCGCTGGGGGTGTGCGCACGCGGCGTGCTGCTGGCGCTGCTGGCGTGCGCGCACGCCGTGCCCGCGCTGCTGCACCCGGCGCTGCTGCTGTCGCGGCCCAGCCTCGACCGCGATCCCTACCGCGTGCGGTACAACGCTACTACCGACTACGATGAAGATCTGTTGGCTATACTGTGAGTTTCTCTTCTATTTTTCAATATAATGTGAGATACTAAAGTAGGTGGTGGCATAAGTATGAATCTTTAACTTGCAGGGCTCGCATTCATGGTGGACGCAACATAATAATGCTGTTCTTCATTGTGCTGGCACTTCTCATTTTCAACAGATACGTGCGTATTACCGTAACTTTTAACAAACAACTACCTTTTAAGTAGAAGGTATATGTGCCATATTAAGCATGTAACCGAGGGTCAGACAGTACTGAATTCTAATCTAGTATGATTCCTAGATTGAGCACAAGATTTTGATTATTGAGTTTGTAGGTAGAATGTATGATGTTTATCCTGAAATCTAAATTGTGCTTGGACACACCGGGGGGAAAAACAGTCTTTGAAGCTCAGCTTCACACTGTCTTAATCCTTTCACCAACACATGAGTTATAATTAATTTCGGCGTAGGATATACGTATATATACAATCGCGCAAGTTGTGACCACAATGCAGGTGGAGTCCCTGGAGCGCGCGAGGCACTCGCGCGGGGAGCGCATGCGCGCGCAGGCGGAGCAGGCGGGCGACCTGCGCCGGCGCAACCAGGCGCTCATCCACAACGTGCTGCCGCCCCACGTCGCGCGCCACTTCATGGGCGCGCGCCACCATCACCGCGACCTCTACAGCCAGAGCTACGCCGAGGTCGGCGTGCTTTTCGCCTCTATGCCCAACTTTTCAGGTAAGACTTTGCTTTATGTACTTGGCTGGAAGATTTTCTCTCACTCATGTCTAGACCGAGACATCGAGATCTGGAAATTAAGAATGAAAAAAATAGAATCAAGTTTTTCAAACTGAACAAACGGCTGTGCTGCTGGGGAGTTTATTGCGCCACTTCTTCTCCCCAGTGAAACTACTAGGAAGTGGTGAAGGGGGACTGTCTTTATGTAATTTAACGTTCGAAAAGTGCTGATTCTGAGCCTAATTTGAATAAATGTCTTTTGATTTTGATATGATCTGTAAATTCCAAATGGGTAGGGGTACAGTTACACGCTGGTATTATTATTATGATTTGTTCGGTATTTAATATTTGTCTCATCTTAACGACTAGGTACACATGCGAGAGTTCGATTCAATAATATTTCAAAAATAGGTATATTCTATTGTTACTACCTCAACAGTTATGTTAATTGATAATTCTCAAAGCTCATGATTGTATCTAATAAATGCATCTTCAACAACACTACCTATTCTACTATAAAAAATGTAGCTTTCGTTGTTCGCCTTGAACATATTTGCATCTGGAGACTATTAATGAACCAGTTGAATTAATTTATTTTTATTGTTTTATATGAATGTTTCATCTAGTAATTATGGACGTACTAAAGTTTTAATATTGTTGACTTTAATCAAGATATAAAAAAAAATAAGTAAAAAAAATTTAAAACATATAATTTATCATTTGTTGCAGAGTTCTACTCGGAAGAAACTGTCAATAACCAAGGCCTAGAATGTTTACGGTTCCTCAACGAAGTTATATCAGACTTCGATTTGGTAGGTAATTGTTATTTATAATTTACCTAACAATAACATACATAAAAGTTACGTGGATAAAAAAAATATCATAAATCTTTTTTGAATCTACAATGTTCGCAATATTATGTATGTTATAACTTTTGATCCGTTACCTCACATGTAGAATGAAGTAACGAAATTATTGGGATCACTAAACCGGGGTCAGATGTCATTTATAACAAGAAATCAACATTGTCCTCATGGCCTAGATAGAGAGACACACCCATTCTCAACTCTCAAGACCTTATTATTCAATTATTTTTGAGATGTAGGTAGGTATCAGTTTTAGAAAGTTTCGTCAACATTGCACGATTAAGTAATAAACAAGATATAATTACATTCTTCTATTATTTATTGGACCTAAGATTATATCTATTGTTCTTCCGGATACAATATAAATAAGTAGGTACGTACGGTCGTGAAGGAAACTGCTTTCTACTACATAAGTTGTAAAAGGCGACTGAAGGGCATAGTTACAAACTAGTCACCAAGCGATAGGTTAGATTACATACTTGGTGTTAATTTACATACTGATCGAGATCAGAATGTATCGTAAACTTTCGAACAAATTCAAGGAAGTGACCGAGCTAGAAATTTCACTCCTCGAGTGATGAATTTGAATTGAAAAATGACAGTAGTATCTACAAAAATTATTTTTCTATTTAAATTCAAAGGTCCTTCAGTCTTGTGACGAATAGTAGAAATCGTTGCAGGAGGCCTGCGTATCTCTAACAACCCCTACGCACTTTGCTACGCCAGTAGCTACGGCGTAGCACATTGGAAATATTTTTCTGATAGTCATTAGAATAGTAAATAGTAGTTAGAACTTGTTTTGCATCCCATAATTTGTTTTTCAGTTACATATGTTTTTTTTTAGGCTTGTACTGCTTTTTCTCACGCTAATAATTAAGCCGTCTTTTATTACATTGATACCTACTGTCTCTGTATCTACTAATAATAATACTCCCTGTATTACCTTAATTCCAAAACACAGTTTCAACAATTTTTTATCTATTCGTTGTTTCATTAAAATTATTGGGTAATCACCATAAATCATGTTATAGCTAATTATTAGCACATTGTAATTTTATAACATACTGGTTGCAGTTGCTGGAAGATTCCAAGTTCAGTAAGGACATAATCAAAATAAAAACGATCAGCTCCACATACATGGCTGCGTCAGGCCTAAATCCTACGCGACAAATGCAGGTGAGTCATTATTCAAACGTTTGCAATATATCGAGTGAGCGTTTAATTTGTAGGTATTAACAACTTAACTAGAACCAACAAAAGTCTATACTTAGAGTTATAGAATGAACTGAGTGATTTAAAACAGCGTATGATTGTTTTATAATATACTTATATTGTAAATTCGAAAGTAACTCTGTCTGTCTGTCTGTAACCTTTTCACGGCTAAACCACTGAACGGATTTCGATCAAATTTGGCAGAGAGATAGATTGTTTTAATCCCGATATTCCCACGGGATCGAAACTTATGCGGGTGAAACCGCGAGGCGCTGTTGTTATATAGTAGATTGTTATACAAGGGTCGGAAGGAATGAATTCCCATACGAGGCATTTAGACGCCCGAGCGCAGCGAGGGCGGCTATAGTCCGAGTGGGAATTGATGACTTCACCCGCGTTAAACACTCTACTTTTCATTTCGAATTTAAGGAAAGTACAAAATAGTAGTTTTTTTAAAATATTTATTGATAATAATTACATGAATAATGTACCTATTCATTAGTCTTTTTTAAATTTGAAGTATGGAACACACCACGTCACCGCCACATGAGTAGATTCTGTGTCACCACCGCAGGCCGTTCCGCTTACTAGGGCCCGTATTATTATCATTCTGTCTGCATTCTACTTTTACCATTTTTCATAAATTACTTAGAAAACACGATTATCTTGATAAAAATTACAAAAATTGTGTTGCGACGTGACACTTTTTAGTGCTGACCCAACTTTCTTATTTCGATTCAAAACTTACATAGGTACAGCCTAATCAATACTCGCAATAAAAAAAAAATGAAAAAAAATTGTAGAAACTGAATAAAAACTCTTTAAACTAACAAAATGTATTGAAATGTAAAGTGTTTGCAGAATAACCAATCTATAGAATTAATTAATTATCATCATTCTCAAAAAAACTTCTGGTAAGCCTACCTAAAAAATGTTTACTGGGAATTCTGTAGTAAACTATTAGAAAGTATCAAGAATAAAATCCACAATAAATAATTGTCCAATAAATTAAAATAATTTTAAACAGCGATCGCATTCCGAATATAAACTCAATTATAGAAGCATTTCGGCGCGAAATTCAGTAAATGAGGTACCTATTGGCCTGTCTGTTATTGACATGATATTAGAAGAGATTGAAATGATATTAGAAAAGCATAAATCATTATTATAAACAATGCTTATTGTATTTATTGCTTAAAATAATTTTATTTTATTTCCAAATATCGATTACATTCGTCATATTAATTACTCGAGTCAATCGAAATTAAAAAAAAAAATGTTTGGAATAATCGCTTTCACACATCACTGCAATAAAAAAAAAACAATAATGGTCGGCGATTTTGAACACAAATTGAGTACCTAGTAATGATTAATACGTATTATTGAACCTGTGTTTGAATATTACGTTAAAACCTGGGCATTATCGTGTTGTTTATAATATTATCAATAACATTAATTGTCACATTTTAAATCTTATCTACATCTGTGTGTGTGAAATTTGTGAAAAGTAAAAATGTAAACACATACGATTGGCGCGAAACTTCGACATTATATATCAAAAAAAGTTCATTTCCACTACTTATTTACCTTAAACTATGGATAAATTCGTCAAATAATTAAATGATGTATATTCACAGCCCCATTATGGTAAAGTCAGGATGTTCGAAATCCCCAATTTTTATGTTTTTTAGGCTCGACCACAACTGACATCAAAATGGTGATTATCGTACCTATGTATGTTGAATTTATTCAAGGTAAATTATTAACTTGTGCGCTAAATCTGAAATATTTAATGGCGTTAACATATGAGCTTTTTATCCAACTCTCCTAATTAACGCACATTTATAAGATTTGATGGGTAGCATAATAAATATTTACATAATCAATTAAGGGTGTCGTATGTCTGACTAAGCTGACTACCTAACAAAATTTAGTTCTATTTTTAAATTTCATTCCCGCCCTAGGGAGGGAAGCAATTACTAAGAGACTTTCCCGCCCAAGGGTGGGAAGCAGCGTTTTCCACCCGCTATTCAGATCAAACAAACACTACTTTCCGAGTATGAGAGATGAAAAAAATATTTTTTTGCATCTGAAACCCGTGAACAAAATGCCAAGTCACTCCTTCGATAGCGTCACATGACTGCTAATTAGTAGGTAAATTGTGACTCTGAATTATTGAATTTTTTAATATATTGCAACAAAGTTTTAAGAGCGCCATTAACCTTCTCATGGTACACCTTCCTTCCTTCCGTACAGTTCGAGTTCTCGCTAATGTGAACTAGATTAACATACCGATAGGTCATGTCCGCGATTTTATTTCGTTTTTACTGCGCTAATACTTGTGTAAACTATCAACGACCACTGACTGCATTATGTCAACAAGGCTTAGCCGTAGTGTCACTGTCAAGATAGAACTGTGGGTGTGCACTTTGCTTGACCCCTTTCCCTTGAGTAATTCCGAAATCACTCACACGTATTACTGTCTGTTTGAATATTAATGTACCTACCTACAGTCTAAAAATTTGAGGAAGGTTAAGTAAATTGAAAAACTACACCAATTGTTATTCGACTAACTAGAGAATGACAGATTTACGGAACAACTGAAGTTGATAGTCAGCGTGTTCCTTCGCTGTTCCTCAATCGAGTTCCTTCGCTGTACCTACGTGCTGCATGGTGGTTTGTGCAGCCGTCAGACGGGGTGCTGGTCCGATGGGCGCACCTGGCGTGCCTGGTGGAGTTCGCGCTGGAGCTGCAGCGCGTGCTGGCCGCCATTAACGAGCAGTCCTTCAACCACTTCGTGCTGCGCATGGGCGTCAACCACGGGCCCATCACCGCCGGCGTCATCGGCGCGCGCAAGCCGCACTATGACATATGGGGCAACACCGTCAACGTTGCCTCTCGGATGGAAAGCACTGGCAAAGCTGGATGCATTCAGGTATGATACAAACCAAACTTACAAAAAAAGATACAAAATCAAGAAATAATAGGTTTGTACAGAAAGCGACGATGCGACTGATGACGATGAGTTCTTAAAACTAACTAAAGTAAATTGAGCCCTCGAGTTTAGAGAAATAGTTTTCTACTGATATGAAGAGACTTTCTCCAAAATATCCATGATAACTTTTTTCTCAAGTTTTTGTCGACATGTCGAAACTTTTGTCTGTCGCAGGTTACGGAGGAAACTTGCGAGATTCTGCAAAGTTTCGGCTACTACTTCGAGCAGCGCGGCCTGGTGGCGGTCAAGGGCAAGGGCCAGCTCATGACCTACTACCTGCAGGGCAAGCGAGACACGCCTACCGGCCTCACCGGCCCCACGGACAAACACACCGTCAGTAACACCTAATGTGTGCATAGAACACATTTTATCTAATCAGTTATAAGCTACCAAATACTTATGTTAATAGTACGATGCAGTGGCAAATACGAATGAGCTGTACTTGAACTAAAAATGTGACCTCCAAATTGTATAGTTTAGCTATTATGATTGTACGTAATATTGCTAATTTAAAGAGTATATCCACGAGATACAAGGTATTTTTTATAGGTTTCTTTAGTTGTGCTCTTTGTTTTTCGAAAATGACGGTAGTTCCCAAAGGAATTGCCGTTATAAATCTAACGTTGTCTGTGTGTTCATGCACGAACATCTGTAAACATACACATACACAACATCAACGGCCAATTATAATAACGTAACTGACGGATATTATGCCACAATTACACGAGTTATGCCCCCATGAGACCATGACGGATCGTCATCGGAGGCGGCAGCGTGGGGAGGGGGGCCTGTAGTGCGCGTCGCGGTGGACAGTCTACCCGGACAGGGCGATTTGCCTCTCGTCGCACTGGACGGGGAGGCTGACCACCTCGTACGCGACATCATCTTTGCGGAACATCAGCTGCTGAAACTAAGGTTCTATTTCTATCAATCAATTTTATTTCTAATAGTGTTTCTACGTGGTCATAATAGCGGCTGCTTTTGTATTGGTTGTGCAGTTGAACGAAAACTTATTTCTGTATACATACAGGGTGACATATCAAATTCTGGGAAGTAATGACGTAATTACTCAATCTGAAGAATACTCGTATTGATTTTGGATAAACTGATACATATTTTCAAATTTTCTTTGTCATGATTATCCTATGTTATAATCTCTCCCGAGGCACTGGAATGGTTCTCCTCTTGCCTTCAGAAACATCAGCAGTCCGTTCATGTTCATGGATTCTTCATCGAGGTTGTGTGATTTGGAAACTGGTGTTCCTCAAGGCGTTATTCTTTCTCCTCTTCTGTTTAAATTTTTTATTAATTGTATAACTTCCGAACTTCAGTGTGCGTATCATCTGTATGCGATTGCGATCAAGGTAGGGTTGAAGAAATACCAAAAGCTATTGACAAATTAAATAGGAACTTGCATTGAATAATCGCCTTATTCAAAGTCCCATTCCCCGCTCAGACTTTATTCACTCTTCCTTCTTCGTTAAGTCTATCCCCTTTCCAGGGGAGTGCATCTCAGCAGGATGGCAACCAAACGATCATTCTTTACAATAAAAGTTCGCAAGCACATTCGTAATAAGTTGGCAGTATCATCATAACGTTAAGTATTGTTTTCCCATTGTTTATCTAATTTGTTGGACAGGACCTCATGCTCAGCAGTCTGAAGCGGTTGCGACCACTAGGCCAACGAAGCAGTCAGGAGTTAAATTTTGTAGGGGAAAATATAAAATCTACGCGGACGAAGTCGTGGGCGTAGTGTTAGTATAAAAAAAAACAGGAACGTTGGTTAAGCTTCTTTACATTGAGAGAGGGCCCCATCCCATGAATTTGCCACGGGCCTCAAACGGTATAGTTACGCTACTGGTTAGGACACAGAATAATTATTATCCCGTTAGTAAATTCCCGTGGGACAATTTCCGACCTCTACGCGGGGAAAGCCGCGAAAAGTGTTTTTATTGCCCCAAAAAAGTGACATCAGCTTTTTATTGAAAATTTGTACTCAATAGTTCACTGAAAATGCACGAGTAGAACTCCCAAGTACCAATTTTATAGAGTATACAAAATTGGCACCTGGGAGTTCAATCATCATTTTCTCGAAACCTAGGCCTAAGTTGAAAGTAATATTTTCGTGGGTGATAAACCTAAGGAATCTAAGGAACCTATTTATACCAGACAAAGGTTCTATTTCGACCTAGAAAAATAAAAATAAATAAATACTGATTTTGGTTAAATATTTCTTTGTGGATTCTATTGTCATTTTTGATTAAATATAAATGGGAAAATATGCGCCTGGAATTGTTTCATAAATCTGCAATACAAACAAAACTCAATTATATACCTACAGTTTTTACTGTACGAATTACTTTCAGTATTTTGATCTTAAAGGTCATGAAAACTTTAAGATTTTTTTAAAAATAGTATACAAAATGGGCTATAGCTAATAGTAGAGTATACAAAATGGGCACCTGGGAGTTCTACTCGTGCATTTTTAGTAAACTATAGAGTAGCAATATTCAATAAAAAAATGATGTCACTTTTTTCGGGCAATAAAAACACTATGCAGCGGTAAAAAGCTAGTTGTTTTATAATCTTATCAAAACTTTACACAACGCTTTTAGTATGTGTGTTGGTTTTGCTTGTAATGTGAAAATGTAGGTATTGGCGCCAATTCTGTTGTTCACAAACTAAACTAAATTTAATTTCATGCATCTTTTTCTTTCTATTTCATTAAGAAAAGGACAGAAGAGATATTTTGGTTTAGTCCTGTCAAATTAAGACACTCCATAGACAATTTAAAAATTGGCTATTAAAAATACGTCAATTTACGTCAGGCGCTGACTAATTTGACAGGACTAAACTAATATTTATCTTCTGTCCTTTTCTTAATGAAATAAAAAGAAAAAGATACCTGTACTTAAAGGAGTTGTCCAGAAATGGTTTTTTATTATTTAATAATTCTAACCAGGATAAGTTAAATATATTTGGATAGACATCCCAAAAATAAGTGGTTCTAACTATTTCACAGATTTTTAAAACCCTCCAATTTTGAGAAAAATATTTTTTTATTTTAGTGTGAATTTGCTCCTAAAACGAACGAACCTTTCTAATTATCTCGGATAATACAGTGAACGCACCCTAAAAAATTATAAAGTTGTCAAAATTGACAGTATTGACACATGGTACTGCCATTACTGACATTATACTGACAACACAGAATACAATAATAAATTATTGTTTGATTTGCGAGTTTATCACAGACTACAATATAATATATTATTATGGAGTATAACAATGTGAACGAAACAAATATTATTTATAACAAAGATTATTTATTTACCTCTGTAATATAATATATACTAATGATAAAGCTGAAAAGTTGTGTTTGAACGCGCTAATCTCTGGAACTACCAATCGGATTTGAATAATTCTTTTTGAATTTGATAGCCTAATTCTTGAGGAAGGATAAGTGCAATCGAAAACATTATCATCATGCTACGACCCTCAAAAGCCGAGTAACGTAATAAGAAAAAGGTCTAAAGAACACTAAGCGAAAATGATGTAATCGTAACTCGAACGAAGTCGCGGGCAGAAGCTAGTAAGAAATGTTTTCAGTGAATGTGTAGCATAATTCTTTTAGAACTAAAGCGCATTCTACATGATTATGGCTATACTTCGAATGTTCATGTGCAAGTTGCAATATTTTACAAAGACCTTGGTTATCAAGAAGTGCATGTTTCAGCATACTCCACAGGGATGGCTTAGCAGGAATAAATGATAATAGTATCTACTGATTGAAATTCCTTTTTAATGATTTGGAATCGAGAGAAAAGCGTTTCGACAATAAATATGCTAATTGGATGCAAGTGTTACTATGTATTTTATGTATGTAGTTTTGTTATGAAATAAAACGTTTTTTTGGTTTTGAATATTCATTTATTAACGTTCTTCATTTTCAATATCTTCTCTTATTAAAATATTGTCGAGAAACTGAGCAGGTGGAGATATATCGTTTTGATGCCGAGCGCATCCAAGATACCAGACTATTGTCATCACATGAGCACCGCTTCCTATTACATGCTCAAGCATTAGCAGGGATCTGAAATTAAGTTTTAATTTATTGTGTGTTCCACTAATCAGAGATACAATAATGTACTATGTGCAATGTACTATTTAATTTACATATTAACCTGACGGGGGTTGATGATGCCAGCTATATAAGCCTGTTCAGGATGATCAACAGGTAAGGGACAAGAGCGCCTGCCTGTTCTTCTTGAGATAGAAACGCCACAACATGCACATACTGATTGATGACCCAGCTGTTGGTCACCTATATTGTGCTGGTTTCTGTTATTCAGTTCTATTAGTAAAAGGTTGATGCATTCTTGGCAAATGCGATCTCCATCTGTTACCTAAAACAAAATAATATTTTAAGAACACCGAATCGTTTTTCTGCATCTTCTTTGAGCAAAGTAGTGCTATTTAATCTTTTTTAACATAAGCTATTAAGCCTGGTTACACATTATTAAAAAAAAACTTATAATGTAAGTTAAAGAATACATTACCTCTTGAGCATCCATTCTTCAATTATTGAGACTATCTCTGGGCACATGTTAAAGCGTTATATTCATAGTGCTGATTTATAGCATGTACTGCTATATTGCAATTTATGCAGAGAGCCATAATCTGAAGTTAGAAATGAAAGTTAATTTTTGCAGACTATCAGAGGTCGTAAAACAGGCAAAGGTTGTGCAAATAAAACCCCTAATGAGCTAAATATAAATAAAGAACAGTACTTACATACGGGGTTTTAAATCCAAAGTCCTAATCGCGTGCAATATCAAATAACCGTTAAGAAAAAGCAAAGTCGTCAGGGTTGAAGGTTCGTAAGCTATCGGTATCCTAATCATGTGCAAAGAAGAAGAATCCGTTGTGAAGAGGCCAAGTCAGTTAAATCAAAGAAAGCAAAGCACAAATTAAAATACGTTATCATTGGATAACACAAAGGCACGAGCGAAAGTGTGACGTATCAGACATATTTGTTTGACATATGAATGGAATCTATCTGTCATTATGACATTTTCAAAGTGTGTGGGAGGTTTCATTTGGGTTGCCATCAACAAATAATATACATGTACTAACATTAAATAATTTATAATTTTTCTCTTAAATGGAGGGCTCTAAAAATATTATTTCAGTGGTTCCAAGTTCCATATTTTAGTAGCTTTTATTTGGATGTAGTTTGATTCTGGTTAGATTTTTATCGGAATAAAAAACCAGCGTCCATACAAAAAGCGGACATCTCCTTTAGTTTAGTTTGTGAACAACAGAATCGGCGCCATTATTGACGAGGTTGGGTATAGAATATTCTCGAGTTAGTCAAAGGCTGAGCTGGTGGCGTAAGGTTTGTCTACCAACGCAGCCTTTAAGAAGGCTGTTCTCTTAAAAGTTCAGCGTTGTCGAAGCAAAAACAAACAAATGAAAACAAATACTAAACAAAACAAATACAACTCTATTTGTTTTTAGCGTACTGCACTTAGATTTCATTGTAAGTCTATTGCTGACTGTTCCTACCAATGACAACGCGGAAAAATTTGAACCAGAAAGGAGAGTTATTTCCCGGAAAGAACGTTGTTATAAGATGACGCAAAAGTATACAGTTCTCGTTACTACATTACAGATGGAGCCGCCGGCGCCGCAGGCTGGCGCCGGCGACGCGCTGCTGGCCAATGGCGCCGCGGACGGCGGTGACGTGCGTCCCGGCGCAGGCGCCGACCAGCCTCTACTGCCCGCCTGAACACTGTCCTAGCATTCCATGTTACAATCATAATCTACATTAATAGTTAAAAAGTAATTTTCTTCTATTGTTTAGCAACAATGACATAACTATAAAAATTGGTTGCTTTATGAACATAAATAGAAATCCTCTAAAAATAATCCTTGCATTGCTTGCACTTGTTAGGTTTTATAACTTGTTATGCTAGTACGTACAAATATTTGATACCTACTCATGTGTTTGACCACCATATGAATGTAAGTGACCGGTCGACGATGGTGCAAGCTTGACAACCTATTAACTCGGAGATATCTTATATCTATCAAAATACAAAAACTCCGGCTAAGGATTTACTTCTTAACTTATATATTTTTATTTGATAGTCGTTTTTGAGTTGTGTCGTTGTTGTTAATAGATTTAGTAGGTACGTAACGAATGCTTGGTCGTACATTGATAGCAGGCAGGTTTCAATAAAATACAATATGACCTGTTTACAGTGGGCCATAAAGATTTTTAGAAAGCTATCGCCGCGCGAAGGGCGTTTTAAAATACCCCCATGTGTGTTCAATGATTAGATATTTTTTTTAAATACTGGGAAGTCTTTGTCACCCTTAATTTATTTTTTAGGGACTGATAATCTGGACCGACTTTTGTCGAAGAAAATATTTCCCTTTAAGGTAAGGTAAGTTTTCTCCTAAACTTAAATAATCACAGAACACACATGGGGCTTTTTCGGAAAGCCATTGGTAAGAGGCTTCTAAAAATCGTTTTCGGCCACTGTAATGGCCACCCTGTATATTAAATAGGCCGTAAAACAGATGTATCTCACAAGAATAATAATAATTTAGCTGTTTCACATCGGTAAAACAGTACCTACACAATAATGTATGAGGTACCTACTGTCGTCTTTTTTAAAGTGTCCTTCTTATCTTTTGTGTGCCGATAAAAAGGCAAAAATGCTGGTATGATTAGTAAGGTATTAATGCAGACAGCACATGAAAACATACACAATTATATTAAGCTTCCTAAAAAGGTATTACTTTTAGTAATTAATTGCTAACTGAATGTATCTCTTTCTCAGAGGGTGAACAAATATTACGCTAGATTCTGCGTATAGCTTAGCTGAAACATATTCAAGATCATTAGTCCGAACACATGAAGTATTATACCTATATAGGAGGTAACTAACAATAATAAAATAATAAGGGGAACTTGTTTAGTGGTTATAGGTAGGCAAAGGTATCTGACCAAGACTAAACTAGTTATCCTTAAATCCAGTTTGGGCCGGTAATCAAGTCAATACAATTTGCCGACGCCGAAAGTTTTCCACGCAAAATAAAATTCCAGACGATGAAAGAATGTTTAGAACTGAGTGCTTCAATGTTGCTTTCGCAGCGTTTTAATTGCTAGTTGCCTATTATCTTTGGTTGATAATAATGAGAAAGTGAGTGCTGTATAATGGTTGTTACGTAAGGTTTAATATTAATACTGTTTAGGCCTGTGACGTTTATGTCTAATCACATTTATCCAAACCTAGGTACACAACAGTGAGTAATTCATATCCAACTGGAAAAAATAATCAATTACTTCTTTGTTTTTAAAGTTCAATCTACACAAGTCATATAGTAAAGTAATTCCCTTTCAGATTTTGTAACAACAAAACTCATCAATCATCATCCTACTGTCTAAAGCTCTTCGAAAACAATGTGTTAACTTAAAGTATTATTAACAATGTGATGAGAATTATGTGATGTGATCACGTCGCGTCATGAAGATATATTTTCAACAGGCCCTACTTGTGCAGTATTTAAGGGATAAATTATTATAAATTTGAGAAATGGGACATTATTAATGTCTTATTTTATCAATACGTAATAAGAAGCGTAGCAATAATAAATTATAATTCAGGGTAATTATCATTATCACTTCGCAACCAGCACAAAATTTAGAAGTTTTTCAAAAATGATCTAGCAATACGCAAATGAAAACATAATTATACTATGTTGGTATGTGGTTGGTATTAAATAGGGTGGGTCCAGTTCCCAAATATTACAATAGCAGAATTTAGCAAAAGTTATATAATTTTTACTTTAATATGTACATGCTGTATGTACACGTAAGGAACCACCCGTCTATTAGATTTTTTCAATGTATCACATACATATTTTATTTTTATTTAAATAGTTAATTTATGAAACGAGCTCGTAGTATTTATTATTTCGATTTCAAAATATAATTGCTCGTCACACAACGCATTGCTTTATTAAAAGCTTTTACACATTTGTAATTAAGACATCACTATCTTGTTTTAAGTATCAAACTATACCAAAAATGTGTGCTTTATTTTATCTTTTCATGAATTTTAAATCACGGTTCTCTGTAGGTAATTAGAGGTAGGAGAGAGATAGGTAGCTTAGTAGTTATTCCGTTTCTGATTTACACGACATTTTCGTATTGACAATTTCAATACCTACTGTACAAATTCAGACTAAACTACAAAAAAAAAAATATCCTGAACTTAATGAACGATTTTCTATACCAAGATCTCTATCCTAGTTTCTCTCGCTACGCCTCCGCGTTTGCGACCCCTGTACCAAAATATTAAATCGTAGGCATATAGCCAAGGGCAGAGCATTGTGAGACTTTATTGTCTGTTTACGAAAAGCTTGAAACTCATCACAAGTCACACGAAGCTTCTATTAGCTTTGTTTTAGCACATATTTTTAACATCATTGGGATAACTCAAAACTCCAGTTGTAAAAATAATGTGTGTATACATGTATATCTTACACCTCTGATATATTATGAACAGTTAAAAATCAAAGTGTTGTAGGTTTTACACATTTGTATGATTCTTAAATAAGCATCGGGAATAAACTGATACAAATAGTGATTCACAATCATACCCTGCACGAGTAAAGACGAGTTTCACAGTTATATAACACCGTTTTTGCAGTAAATCTTATATAGTTGGTGTTACCTCATCTTTGAATCTTCATGTATTTAAGTAGCTATATTGTGATATTGATTGTTAGGTACTTAGAAAGTTAGTATCAGTGTCGCTTGAATCTCATACAGACGAACGCGTCTGTGGCAGTGTGTAAACAAATAAAAGTAGATAATTGTGTACTACATACATATTAGTATCAATAATAGAATTATATTGTATCATCACTAAAACTGTGCTTTTATAATTCGCCTAGAATATCTTCTTAGCCTAAGTATTGATTGTGTACTTTTGTATTAGACCATAAAGTATCTACTAGGATGTAATAATAGTTGTCGTCTTTGGAGTAGGTCCTTACACAGATCTATCATAGATATTTAAAATACAATGTAGGTATCTCAGTGGTGATATTATTACTGTAATTCGTATTTAGGTGTATGTAGAAAGATGATTTTATTTTCTTTCTCTCCAGTGATATTACCTACTTCCTGTGATTTGTGACTATTAATAATTTTATACATGTTCTAGCTCAAACTATATCTGGAGGTTGAACTTCTCTTGGCTATAATTTATTGAATAAAGCAATATCTACAATTTGTTTGTTTTTTGTGTGGTAATGATGACCCTGTATCTAATGTAAAAACATTTTAGGTAAAAAGCAAGTACCTAGGTAGAAAATAATACAAAATAATTAATTAATTTAAAACTACACTCCCCTCCACTAGAATTTGTATACAAACAATTGAAATGTGTATGCAACAAGCAGTGAAGGGGCGTGCAATATTATATTAAACGATGTCTACAGTCCGATCCCACCATATCCGTAACGAAATCAGCCGTACTTACAGCAAGCGGGTATGCCTACCTAACTTGCTGTTAAATGCCTTGTTCGCTAAACCAATGTTATCAACAAGTTAGTAAGTATATTACGAGAGAACTTGCACTTGGTATCCTTAATATCCTTTATCATTTAATTCATGATCTTGTAATTTTGAAACCAGGAGAACCATTTAAATTAAACAATGAACACTGCCTCTTGGAATGGATTTTCTACTTGCCAAGAATTAAGACAAAATGGAATGGCATGACTAAACGGAATTGTAGTCAATAACTGGCTTTACGGATTGTTTCACAGGTCATTTAGGTTTTTACAAACATTAGGCATTGACGGTGACGGTAACGTTACGCATCTTGCACAAGTACCTACGGTGTAATAAAAAAACCGCTACATCTGTCACTACGTCTGTCCGTTAGTGCCTTGGTATAAGTCCATAAACTATAAGCTCGGAGCAGATCCCTACAGAACACTCCCGTGCCTCCGAGCGCGGCTGGCCAGGATCGGGCAAGACCTGTGTCTGGCAGCAGTGGTGGGGTGGTTTCTCAGAGTAGCATAATTTAAATAGGTAAGTTAAGAATCCTAGTCTCCCTGGTTTTATCCCCGAAGTCCAAAAGGATACTGTAGATTGCGCGCATCACCCAGGGACATTTTGTTCCGATCGTCAGCAATGTTTTAAAAATATTATGAGTACGAATAGCTGTAATATAGTGTTTTTACATACCAGGACAGACGTTAACCATGCAAAAATATCTATAATTGCGTGTGAGGTTGACGAGTTGAAAGGTAATATTATTAAAACAAATTCTTAGATTCATTAGGATAATAACATTGTTTATTAAATTGTGGAGTATTCAAAACACGTTATTACTACAATTTCTACCTTAAAACTGGTTAGGTACCTACATATTTATTTTCAACCTTTTAGCGTGTTATATTTTCGGAATTACGAGTACCTATCAAGCCCTTTATTTCGATGCCATAAATGAGCATGTTACATTTTTTTACGGGTTCTGTATAATGCGGCTAAAATCCACCATATTGTTTTTTTTTTCCAATTCCATTTATGTATCCAGTCTTTCTTGCAACATCAATACAAATCATCGATATCAATTTCTTAACCGCCTTCAAAAAAAGGAGGAGGTTCTCAATTCGGTTGTATTTTTTTTTTATTCTTTCGCTTGTATATCCTCTAGGAATACAACAAAGAGACAGAAAAACGTATATATAATACCAAATAAAAACATTACCCTTCTTCTCGGCTCCGCCGCAGTCGGGTAATAATATCATTCTATTATTTGCAAAGACCTTAGATACTCAATCTCTGATTATTTTCAAGCTTAGGTACCTACCTAAAGTTAGGTTAAAAATGATAGTCAAAATTATAATTAAGTAAAAGGGAACAGAATAGTTCCAATATGTTTATTAATACATACTAATTTTATAATTAAATACATTATGTTAGAGGAATCCATACACTTTATCAATTCACTTTGCGTCTACTTTTGTTGCACTGATGTTGCCTTTAATTTTTAGCAGATCCTTTTCTAGATACAGGATACGATCTTCTAATTCCTTTTTACGGGCTGTTAAGTGAGCCTTCTGGGATTCAAGGTTGTTCTTCAATTCTTTTAAATCCGTTAGAAGAAACATTCTGCCAACAGATTCATATGATTTGGTATCAGGAGGCAACTCACTGATCTCATGCTGAGTAATATCTAAATGATGCAGGACACTCGTCATCATCTTTACTTGATAGGCTATGAGTTGTAACATATGCTCACTGGTTTCCGTCATTTTAAGTTGCAATTCAACGCACTGATTCAACGAATGTCTTTTTAGTTTTCCAAAATAAGAGAGCAAAATAATGATGAAGTGAGGTTATAAACAATCGATCGGTCTGTCAAACTTTTTTTTATATGAGCTGGTAACCCTTTTATCACAGTGCTACAAGATCTTTTGGCACTTGAATTAGGTTCAATGACAGGACATTGAACACTTGTGCAACTTTTGTGTTTTCATGTAAGTAATTAAAACTTATGTACATACTAAATACTAATAGGACATTTTAATTAAAAAAACAAGTTCGTTAATTTTTTTTTCCACGCGCTTAAAGATCCTTGTAGCTACAGTTCTTATAAGTATGGAACAGGTTATTTGACAGAAAGAAAAATACCATATGAATTTTGTATTCTAGTATGGTTTTGAGTTAAAAATGAGTTAAAAATATAAAAAGTCAACTTTATATGATTTTAGATTAATGAATATTTTTGCAAAATAATTGTGTAAAAATAAAAAATGTGTTACAAAGTTTCATTTGCATATAGCAACACAGATTAGTAGTGTGTTGATGTTCCTATCGCTACTACGCAGCTACTTATTATCGATCCATCGAAAATCCGCAGGTAGTACCGAACTTGCTTTGTTTACGTTTTTGGTACGATTTTAGTTATACCATAGATTATGGAAAACGTGCGTGATTTTTAATGGGGTGAAACACTGAAATCTCGTCATGGGTGGCAGCACTGTCCAACGTCTACAAATTGGCATTGTTTTGCTTATGTTTACATTTGTGTCAATCACAAATTAAACCAAACTAGATAAAAATGTACGAGACTTGAACACACACACTATTAAAAGACAAGCTAAGGAAGAGGGAATCATACAAATCGGCGTTGGAGAATAGCAGCGTCATCTGGGGGCCTAAAAAGGCTACTTTGACAGAATCATAAAAGGATAACATAATGGACAGTTAACCGTTAAGTGAATCGTATCAAATCCACAGATATAGATATACCTAGATAACGCAAGTATCACGAACTGTATGAAAACCAAGCGTGCCATTCTTTTACTACCTACTATGACGTCACAAGCTCGCGCTCTCGCTCACACTTACCCAGCCAGCAGTACAAAGGACTGAGCGCGAAAGGGGCGGCTTACGATTTGTAATCATAAGTTGGTGCAATTTTTGGCACGCGAAGTAGTTACTCTTGCGTTATCTAGGTATATCTATATCTGTGGTTAGGATCAATTATAAGGATGAATTGATGGATGTTAAAGCTTACGAGAAATGAATTCGTTAGCAGTATACATTTGTGTAACAAAGAAAATGGAGCCCATTTCGAGCAACTAATTAGTTAGTTTACCACCTTTTGTAAATAATTAAAATAATTTAAGATTTCATGGTTTTCCTATCATTTAATTTATCAAGTTTGTTAGAGAGATTTCATCCTTATAATTGACCCTAACGGTCAATGCAATAAAAGTATAGGGTGTAATTTTTACAGATTTTAGTCGGTTGGATTCCCGAGTGTGGCAAGCGAATTTTCGAAAATCTTTGAATGCAGTTTTCTTTCTATTCAAAAATAAAGGAATGTTTTCTTTGAGTAAAATTTTCTATCTACAGTTTTAAGAGTACTTTCACTTCAGGTGGCATTACAAAATTCCACTCTGTATAAGCCAATGTTCGTGAATCAATAAAAATAAATAAATGACCGTGGTGACCCCAGGGTCAGTCATATTTCTGGAATCGTCTCCTCGAGCCCTTTATTTTGACGTAGGCATTAAACACTAAAGGGCTCGAGGAGACGATTCCAGAAATATGACTGACCCTGGGGTCACCACGGTCATTTATTTATTTTTATTGATTCACGAACATTGGCTTATACAGAGTGGAATTTTGTAATGCCACCTGAAGTGAAAGTACTCTTAAAACTGTAGATAGAAAATTTTACTCAAAGAAAACATTCCTTTATTTTTGAATAGAAAGAAAACTGCATTCAAAGATTTTCGAAAATTCGCTTGCCACACTCGGGAATCCAACCGACTAAAATCTGTAAAAATTACACCCTATACTTTTATTGCATTGACCGTTAGGGTCAATTATAAGGATGAAATCTCTCTAACAAACTTGATAAATTAAATGATAGGAAAACCATGAAATCTTAAATTATTTTAATTATTTACAAAAGGTGGTAAACTAACTAATTAGTTGCTCGAAATGGGCTCCATTTTCTTTGTTACACAAATGTATACTGCTAACGAATTCATTTCTCGTAAGCTTTAACATCCATCAATTCATCCTTATAATTGATCCTAACCACAGATATAGATATACCTAGATAACGCAAGAGTAACTACTTCGCGTGCCAAAAATTGCACCAACTTATGATTACAAATCGTAAGCCGCCCCTTTCGCGCTCAGTCCTTTGTACTGCTGGCTGGGTAAGTGTGAGCGAGAGCGCGAGCTTATGACGTCATAGTAGGTAGTCAAAAATATGGCACGCTTGGTTTTCATACAGTTCGTGATACTTGCGTTATCTAGGTATATCTATATCTGTGATCCTAACGATCAATGCAATAAAAGTACAGGGCGTAATTTTTACAGATTTTAGTCGGTTCGATTCCCGGAATATAAAAAATAGAAAATAAATAAATGACAGGCTGGAATTTTGTAATGCAACCTGTATTACAAAATTCCAGCCCGTACATCACGAACAAATTGTTTACACTGATTTATGCTTAACGTAACAATCGTAACATGCAAAAGTGTGTATGAGGCAGTGCAACAATCACAGGTCAAAGTCATATATAATTGGGATGGTCAAAAATAACTAATGGCATATCACATAATTATAAGCAATAAAGGGTACTGTTTCTAACACAGGATGTTTCGTATAGAAAAAAATAAAATAAAATATTACGTAGCATTGTTTATCTTTTAGTGCGTCCTTGTTAGTTTTAACTCTGTCAATAATATTATCAGTTATTTTTTAAATATTATTAACTTATTTTCGTATTAGGCCACAAAAAATCCATATTATAAAATTCATTTCGTATTACATTTCATTGATTAACAGTAATTTTAATTAAAAATGGGCGGTATTAGCACAAAATACAAAGAGTACAGAAGGCAATCACATGTACGTAATTCACTTTTCATACCTACGCTCGGCGGTCGCGCTAGGGTTGTCAACTTTGGTTTATGCATAAATACTATCGTGGTAGTGGCACTCGTATCTAGTTGTTTGATTTATGGTTGAGCTTATTCTACAATATTAAAACAAAACAATAAACATAGTATTGCAATAAAAAAAAACTTACTTCGTTTGTACTGATTCAAAATAGGAAACTATTATATAAATCGAGCTTATATAGCCATTTTTTTGTTGCTCCATTTTTGCACTTCACAGACGCGTGTCTCAAGCGGATGGCACTCGCGCTCGCACTACTCCCAACCCGTCCGAGATAACGTGTCCGTGAGCGGTGTCTATGTGTGCGTTGCTCGAGCGCACTTTGTATGTAGATTGCCTTCTGTACTCTCTGTATTTTGTGGTATTAGCTTCAATGATTCTAGCAGTGGGCAGCTGTTACCGATCTATATGTCGGTAATGGCAGGCACGTAATGTTTAGTTCGTTCATCCTTTTCCGCATCTATGTGAAAATAATAGGCTGGTATTATTATTTAAATGTCTTTGACATATCTCGGGACTCTGGGGTCCTGAACTTTTGAAAGGCGTACGAGGGGCCGAAGCCAACTCGCAGGGGCCTCATAAACAAGTTTAAATGATGCAAAGGCACCAACCCATGATTATCCCTGTAGGTATATGTCGCAGCCAGATCTTATAACTAAACGGCGGCCGTTCAACTAACGGCCTGAATTATGTTTATCAATTATAGTTTAGGTTGGAATTGTAACCAATCACGCGCGAGTCGAATTGGTCGCAGTAACTATGCCAGGGCACCCCGATCAAATGAGTTAGGTTAGGTTAGAACTGTGGTCGTGCGGTGTTCCACAGGGCTCGATCGTAGGCCCGCTCCTGTGGAACATCGAACGACTGGGTGCTGAGGAGTGAGCTCCAGCGCGAACCTGACTTGTTATGTCGATGACACGCTTCACTGCCCGGGGGAGCTCGCACAGGGAGGCAGCGTTGCTGGCGATGGCTGCGGTATAACAATTGGTGAGCCGCATACGTCGCCTGGGCCTGGAGGTGGCCCTCAACAAGTCGGAGACCATGGTGTTTCATGGCCCCTGGCGGGTGCCGCCGCCCCGCTCACACATCGTGGTCGGGGGGTCGGATCGCTGTCGAGTCTACCATGAAATACCTGGAATTGGTGCTCGACAGCCGGTGGGATTTCGGCCCCCATTTCCGGCGGCTGGCGCCCAAATTGTTGGGCGCTGTCAACGCTGCTTCCCAATCTGGGGCGCCCGAGCGCCGCCTCTACGAGGGGATCGTGCGATCGATGATGGGCGACTGACCTGACGGCCGGTAGCATCGCAGTCCTGCGAAAGCCGCAGAGAGCGATGGCCGTCAGAGTCGCCCGGGTGTATCACACGATCTCCTACGAAGCGGCTTGCGTACAGGTTCGATCCCCGCCCTGGGACCTGGAGGCGAAAGTACTCGCGTCGCTGTACCGGTAGCACGAGGAAGCGCGGGCGCGAGGCGAAAGGCTGATGCAGCGCCATATGGAGCTGCGTCGGTCTCAGCTTTGCAAGGTCCTGGTGGCGGAATGGCGGGACAGGCTCTCAAGCCCTACCGCCAGCCTCGGCACCATCGAGGCGGTCCGGCCAGTACACGAGCGCTGGCTCGCTAGGATGCACGGCTCCCTGTCGTTTCGGGTGACGCAGGTGCTCTCGGGGCATGGTTGCTTCGGGAAGTACCTGTGTCGCATAAACGGGGAGCCGGACGCCCGGCGTCACCACTACGTCGACTGCCGAGAGGACACGGCGTGGCATACGCTGGCGGAGTGTGCCGCTTGGGAGGAACCGCGCCGTGCCCTCATCTCAGAAGTAGGCAGTGACCTGTCGCTGCCGGTTGTGGTCGAGTCGTTGGTCGGCAGCGAAGAGTACTGGGACGTGGTAGTTTCCTTCTGCGAAACGGTCGTCTCGCAGAAGGAGGCTGCGGAAAGGGAGAGGGAGATCTCGTCCACTCACCCGGCCCGCAGCCGGCACACCGGGCGGCGGCGGAGGCGGACAATGCCCTCTTCCAGCCCCCCTAAATGGGTTCAGTCCCCCACACATCAGGACCCGAGGTGGCGGTGCGTAGTGTTCCACACGCGCCCCTCTTAGACGTCGCGAGGGGAGTCAAACACCTCACTCCCCCCCCCATGACCCGACGAGGCCCGCAGCGGCAGGCCGGTACCAGTCGGGGGTCGCGGAAGGATCGTTCGCGACCCCCGGCGTAGGTGTGAGATGGAACACCGGGGTGGTTTTTAGTCAGTAAGAGTTTGACAGACGCCGCTGCCCTCTCCAAGGCGGCGGACATCCATGAGGATTTTCAAAAAAAAAAAGGTTAGAACTCCCCCGGTGGGTTCTCCCCCGATGGGTTCCCGCTTTATCTTAGGGGGGGGGGGGGCTCAGTAGCCGTAGCTTGGTCACCCACGATTAAGCGAAGAGGAACCCGAGGAGGGGCCGCTTGTCAGGGCTTTTGCCAACAAGTAGGTTCCGGTTGGGCGACATCGCAACTGAGGCGGGCCGCGATATCATATGGGAGGCTTCGCGGCTGAGGGTTGGAGGCCGCGGCGGGAGAGGAGTGCCGGTATTGCGGTGTGCCGCTCTCCCTACCTTCCGCGGCTTTGACGGGGTCGCCACCGTCTGATTACGGACGCGGTGGGTCCCGCAAGGGAAGAGGAATGTTAGTATGACGTTGGCCGCTCTCCCTATCCTCTGCGGTCGAAAATTGGCAAGCGGTGCCCAGACACGGGTTCGTCAGGCGCCATGTCATGGTTTGGTCCCTTGGGTCAGGGGTAGTCACGGCGTGCGTGCTGTTCTGGTGCGCTGGTGATGGAGAGTACTCCACAGAGGAGGGTCCGGTGACGGACAGCCGCGGCGGGTTCACGGATGAGTCACGGGTGCCCGTGTTCCCGCCGTAAGCGGCAGAGGAGGACACCGTGGAATTTTAGTGAGTTAGAGAGTTCCACATAACTGCACTATCTCCCTGTGGTAGTGCAGAATCCATGAGCATTTCTCCTGAGGTATTTGAGGAGTGGATATGTATTCTACTACTATCAGGACAATCCCGGAAGTACGGTCAAGATCCCAACGAGGAATACTTACTTCCTCCGAGCACATTTACCCTTGCGAATCTCCACTCCAGCCGGCCAATAAAGGCGAACCAGATTTCGCCCGGGAGATGGTCTGGGGTCTACTGCCCAACAGCTCACCACATGCTGCCCTGCGGATTCATGTATCTTCCTTGGTCTAACTCCTCATCCTGAACCTGTTTCGACAAAGTAAAATCTACCGGCACAGACCTAAAGTTCAGAAGCGCGCAAGCCCCACCACGACGTCAACGTAGAAATACGGCAGTAGGGTTATATCATTATTATTTATGTCTCAATACAATCTGTGTCTTTATTACCATATCAATCGCTAACAGTGCCTGTAAGGATTTAATTAGAATCACATTTTTTTTCAGTCGGTAATACATTTTCAAATCTGTTCATCCATCAGGAATTACCGACCATTACGGGCCAGAACAGACCTAGCGAAGCGAGCTTTTCACTGCCAAACAAATATCAACCTATCTTTAGCTCACGAGTGCATCAAAACGGCCGTGTTTCAGATTTTAATTATACTTTCGATTTATTTTAAGATACTAACCAATTTTAATGTTGATATTATTTTTATTGGCAGTGACTTAACTGCGCTGTGTACTTAGCGCTTCGCCAGGTCTGCGCTGGCTATATCTATATAAATATGAAATTCAGAGTCCTGACTGACTGATATATCAACGCACAGCCTAAACCGGTGGTCCTAGAGACATGAAATTTGGAGGTTGTGTTCTTATCTTTGTGAAGAGTAGGTATCCACTAAGAAAGATTTTTTGTAATTCCACCCCTAAGAGGGTGAATAGGGGGAAGGGTGAAAATCACGCGGAAGAAGTCGCGGGCAGAAGCTAGTAGAGTATATAGTTTGCCCACATAGGCCCTTCTCTGCCACACCTCTGTACGATCATAGTGTCGGGCACTTCAGGCTTTCGCCAGTTCTGTTTACCCAAAGGGAGCGAAGTGAGTCCCTACCCTACTCAACTGCGACCACAAATGTTTTTGCATCCACTGGTTTTAAAAAAATGCCTGAAACCACGTTTTGGACGGTTGGATAGATATAGATAGTGTCAATTGAAAATAAAATATAAAATGTAAATAATTTAATTAAAAGTTGTATCAATTCCTTACACTCGTTAATATCTTCATTGCACCGCCGTGTCCTCGTAGAGGCAATCGGCAGCGGCGGCGACCTCTCGCGTCCGGCCCTGGTGCAAGCCATAGTCCTAATTATTCTAAGATAATCTTCTTTTTAGAAGAATTTAAGTAATAAATAGGTATATAGCTTACATATAATACTTTCGTATCTACCTACAAAAAAACTTTAAAAAAAAAAAACAACCGACTTCCAAAAACACTATAAATAAAGAGAAAAATAACTTTAATTTCGGAAGTCGGTGTCTTTGGATTTGTATTTTAGTTTTTGCCACCGACTTCCGAAATTAAAGTTATTTTTCTCTTTATTTATAGTGTTTTTGGAAGTCGGTTGTTTTTTTTGTAAAAAAGTTTTTATTTTTCACTTTTTAGCGGGTCAGTTTGTAATTAATCTAAGTTATAATAGCCTAATGTCAACTGCTTATCACCTTTTACAAAATATTGCTTTTCCCGATGCATGGACGTTAATTGTTGAGGAGTTCTCCTAGTAAGAACCAGGAGAACTGGAGCTGATTGATCAGCTCCACTTCACCATACGCATTGTAATGAGCATAAATTGCTTAGCAGCCATATTAAAGTAATCGAATCGCAACCCGTGAAATATTTGTCATTGAGTAGTGCCATTTGTGGTCTTCATCATCAGCTCCACTTTACCAAATCATAATTTCCGAGAGCAAATGCTCAAGTTACTTTAATAATAGACTTAGGCAAGAAAAATTTTGCTAAGGGTCAAGTTTATGTTACGCTTAGTCGTGTAAAGACGCTGTATGACATTGTATTATGCGACTTGGAACCTACCAAATTGCTAAATAGACCACATGACGAAAAGGCATTGCGTGAAATGCAACGATTGAGGCTTTTATAAATCATCATCAGCCAATTGCAGTTCACTGCTGGACGTAGACCTCCCGAAGTTTGCGCCAACGTTCGCGATCCTCCGCTTCTCTCATATAGCCACTACCGGCAACCTTTGTTAGGATAATTATACAGAAGAAAAACTCGCAAAAGTATTTCACTTTAAGAAGTATTTATTAGTTTTTAGACTAGATGCTGATAATCCTGGCTGCAGCATCAGGCCAGACTTATGTCAATATTGCATTGAACTTAAAATTTAGTCCTGTTTAAAATAAGCCCAAACACGACTACGGTGCTGTAATTTCAAGGTTTGTACTTTTTCTGATGCTCGACTGGCTTCAGCATCAGGTCTCTATGTACTTCGGTGTTCCTCATTAACAGTACGTTTATCCACACATCGAGCCCTTTTCAATGAGCCTAAACACGATATATCTGCTGTTAGTTGTCGAGGAGTTAGGTACTCTGCAGACTATCCTGACTGCAGCATCAGGTCATAACTTGATGATCATGAGACCAAATGTGGCAAATGTCCTTTCAAACATCAAAACAATTTACTAAAACAGTCTTTGCCTGTTCGAGTAACTTCTTACTGTTAAGGAGTTGAACCTTCCATCATCAGCCCAGCTACCTGAGATTGTGACCACCGTACGCAAATACACAAGATACTTCATAAAATATGCGAAAAACAATAAGTGAGCCTATAAAATTTGAGGGTTGCTCTCGATTTCTCTAAGATCCCATCATCAGATCCTAACTTGGTGACAATGGGACCACCTCAGAACTATCTTCTTTTGAACAAAAAAAGAATTTTGAAAATCAGTCGACAATTGGCGGAGTAATCGATGAACAAACATACAACAAAAAAAAAGTGAAGTCCTCCTTTTTGTGAAGTCGGTAAAAATAGTGAGTGTGAAAGTACCCTTAATAATTATTACGGTCTTATCCGGGTCGGTAAAAGAAGCAGCCCTTTTCTTAGGTAGGTAAATTAAAAATTTGGAAATGGAATTTGTCTACCTACAATTGTTGAAGTAAATTAACATAAACAAATATTATTTATGATATTTTACTTTGACAATAATGGTGGAGTTTCTTGCCCGTTTCGTATGGAGGAGCCATACGAAACTACTTTCTGGAAGGGGCGACTAGAATCAATTCTATTTTTTGTAAATTTTGACGTTCAAAAGTGCCTTTTTAGGGTTCCGTACTCAAAGGGTAAAAACGGAACCATATTACTAAGACTTCGCTGTCTGTGCGTCTGGCCGTCTGCCCGTCTGTCCGTCTGTCCGTCTGTCTGTCACCAGGCTGTATCTCAAGAACCGCGATAGCCAGACTGTTGAAATTTTTACAAAGTATGTATTTCTGTTGCCGCTATAACAACAAATACTAAAAACAAAATAAAATAAATATTTAAGGGGGGGCCCCCATACAACAAACGCGATTTTTTTGCCCTTTTTTGCTCGATATCAACAATGGCAACAGGTAGGCACTTGAAATATTAACTATTAACTTTAATAATAAATAATAAAATTAAAATAAAATAAATATTTAAGGGGGGCTCCCATACAACAAACATGTTTTTTTCGGCGTTTTTGCCTTGTGGTACGGAACCCTTCGTCTGCGAGTCCGACTCGCACTTGGCCAGTTTTATATAGGTATGTGCCTATTTGAAATAAATGATTTGACTTTATTTCTCTGCTTTGATTTTTATTTATATTAAATATCGTTGATAGTTATGACTATCGAATATTTTATATATTCCGACGGAAGTTATAAATGAAGTTTGGGGGTGGACTGGACATCACTGCAAAAAAACACAGACCTGACGGAATGGGTGGAACACAGACGTAACGCAAGTGTATATACTTCGCGAGTAAAAAGGGAGTACAAAGGACTTCCTTCAGCGCCATTTCCATTCAGTCCGCGCACGAACGTTCTCGATGCCAGACGTCAAACGAAAACTAAAAAATGCCAAATTCTGCGGTACCTATTAAGCTGTAAAAACTACACATAAAAAGTGGGACGAGATAATGGAAACGTTTCCTTGCATCGTTAAGTCATTTTGTTATTAAATTGTGTGTTTTTTATTGCAAAATCAATTATTTTATATTAGAAAATATGTAATTGAGTGTGTTTCGGATAATTCATAATACATTGTCGTTTTTAATTACAATGCTGTATTGTAGGGCTTGTCTAGTCTCGTCTGTTGAAACACGCAATGAAAATTAAAATGATCGACATTTTCACTTGTCGCTCAGCTTCGTGGTTCAAATAAAGCAAATAGTGTTGTACACACAGGTTCTAAAGTTGTTCTCGATTCTAATCGATTTTGGAAACAGAGGAATGATAATGTTTGCGTTGGGTATTTTGTGATATGTAAATTATTTTTTTTACTGCAATGTTTCAATTTAGTGATTTTGTTTAGAATATTATTAATTATATTTCGTCGCCTTAGAGTGAAAACCTCGGGAACGTAAATAGCATTTTATGCATTTCGGACAATCTTTTATTGTCGAACGGTTCTGGATATAAAAGCGGGTTAAATTTTCATATTAATTAATAAGAATACAGAACCTCCTTTTTTGAAGTCGGTAAAAAATATATAAAAAACGCCGTACAAAATTTTACAACACGCAGTTCTTTCTTCCTCCTGAAAAGTTACTTTTTTTACACTTACGAGGTTTTCACTCTAAGGCGTCGATTTACAGATTTCCAAATGATCCAAAAGTTGAAGAGAAATGGATTGAAGCGACTCGCGACGGGGCATGAAAATTGGTCCCCAACACAATATACTATATTCGAATTTGCTCTGTGCATTTTAATGAGGGCAGCTTTACGGAAACAAAATAGTTTTGACGGCTGACTACAAACGCAACAAATTTTGAAGGCGTTGTTAACTAATGTTGAATGCCACGTTATTACATACAATAAGGCCGCCAGCAACAGTCACAGTACCCCCTGTACTAGTTGATATTGTATTACAGTAGGGTATTATTCCTCATTCCTGTGATTGTTAACTAATGTTGAAGTCAGTGGATTGACTTCAGCGGGATTGTCCGAAAGGGTTACCGCTGCCCTGGAACATAAAGGGCTATGGAAGGGACACGGGTGGGTTTTAGTCAGTAAGAGTCTGACACTCCCTTCCGCTCCACCCAGAGCGGGAGGAGTCATGATGATGATGATTTCCCATCATAAAAAAAAAAAGTGGATTGACTTTAGGCTCGAATTCACTGGCATCGTTCTCTAAAACCTAAAATTCTCTGTTTTATAGAAATCAGTAGATGTTGTCGATGTCGGAACTCTTATTCGTATTGTTTAGGGCGGGAGATTCGATTTAAAAATGTTCATATAATCGAATCTGTTCCCGGTTTTTTGTTAGAATTTTAGGATTCCCATCACTAAATGGCGCATGTGACGTCACAGTAGGTAGAAAAATGGCACGCTTGGCTTCTATACGGACAATGAGACTTGCGTAATCTAGCCAATATAAGTCTGTGGGGTGGAAGCTCTCGAACCGCCATGACAGAATTTAACACATTAAATTGCTTAAAAAAAGTTGTTTTACTCATGTTATATTTAACGGAAATATTAATAGTTTGAGGAAAATAGACCAAAAGAAACATTAAGTAATTGTTTTCTCAAAATCAGTCAGCTAGTCTAACAAGCAGGTACTACATCTAAATATATAAAACTCAAAGGTGACTGACTGACACAGTGATCTATCAACGCACAGCCCAAACCACTGGAGGGATCGGGCTGAAATTTGGCATGCAGGTAGATGTTATGACGTAGGCATCCACTAAGAAAGAATTTTGATAAATTCTACCCCCAAGGGAAAAAAAGAGGGGGTGAAAGTTTGTATGAAACTTTGTCAATTTTAAACCGATCGGGCTGAGACTTCGCATGCATATAGCTACTATGACGTAGGCATCCCCTAAGAAAGGATTTTGATAAATTCAACCCCCATAGGGATAAAATAAGGGATGATGGAGGATGTAAATGTATTAGTTTTTTTTTAAATAATACTTAACGCGAGCGAAGCCGCGGGCAAAAGCTAGTATACAATACGCCCAATAAGCCCAACTTTAACAAACTATAAAAAATTAAATAAGAGGGATCAAACAATTCAAATGCTATTAAAAAGTTCTGTAGTAATTGATCATTATAACGGTATGCTACATATTATACAAAATGCTATGAATTTGTAAAAAACTGATAATTTTGGGGAAAATGGAGTGAAATGAAACCTAACATTATTATTAGTTTTTGTATTTAACCATTACAATTTTTTATCAGATACGAGGCCCTCCCTATTTCGGATACAGCGACACCTTCGTCGGATTTCTATGAAGTCAGTGTGTTAAAGCTAAAATTTTGGAAATTATTGAAAATACTACAAAAAATTTGCGACGCCCCCTTGTTTGGCTAATCCTCCGCCGTCATGTATAATGTACACCTTGTATAACTCGTAAATATCATATTTAAAATCTTGTTAACAATTTACAAAAGGATATCAGTCAAGTGTCAATTTTATACCCAAAAAGAATAACAAAGTACTGCAGTGCGATTCTGTAAGGCTTTTCGCACATGGGTCGTAGGCGTAGTTGTCTCGTGCGCGTATCGTAATTACGCTACGCGCACGAGACGCGGAGTGTTCTACAAACGAATCGTCGCGTAGACGTATCGTTTTGTAATATCTCAGTTGAAATCATGGCGTCAAGCGTACCAGATGTGTTTGGGGAATTTATTGATGACCTTACCTTCTCTTCAGACGAAGAGGATTTCTTGTTATTTGATTTCGTTAGAAGTAGAAAGCGACGTGCTCATTGGATCCATCCATACATCGCAAATAATTACAAGAAAAGATTGTTTGTTGCTGCACGTGAACTGTCTTACGTTTTACGCCAGTACGCTACGACTATCGTAATGACAAAGAACACCTCATACGATACGCTGCAACACCGCCTCGTGTGCGGACTTGTTTAAGGCTTTTCGCACATGGGTCGTAGGCGTAGTTGTCTCGTGCGCGTATCGTAATTACGCTACGCGCACGAGACGCGGAGTGTTCTACAAACGAATCGTCGCGTAGACGTATCGTTTTGTAATATCTCAGTTGAAATCATGGCGAAAATCGTACCAGATGTGTTTGGGGAATTTATTGATGACCTTACCTTCTCTTCAGACGAAGAGGATTTCTTGTTACTTATTTGATTTCGCTAGAAGTAGAAAGCGACGTGCTCATTGGATCCATCCATAGGTACATCGCAAATAATTACAAGAAAATATTGTTTGTTGCTGCACGTGAACTGTCCGTTTTACGCCAGTACGCTACGACTATCGTAATGACAGTGAACACCTAATACGATACGCTGCAACACCGCCTCGTGTGCGGACTTGTTTGAACATGTTCCTGCTCGTATTGCTCTCGTACTTCGCGCGTTCTACGATACGCTTACGATACGACGCCATGTGCGAAGGGGCTAACATGTTCCTGCTCGTATTGCTCTCGCACTACGCACGTTCTACGATACGCTTACGATACGACGCCATGTGCGAAAGGGCTAACCATCTCACCGTGAAAACTTAGGTGAAGTGAGCGTGGTGTGAGCTGTTAATAGCGTCAATTCCTAGCAAAAACAAACTCACATCACCTAAGTTTCCACGGTGAGATTTTTACAGAATCGACCGGCTGTATTCTTATGAGAAATAATATCCTGAGCATTTTTTACCATTACAGCGAAAGTCTACAATTAACGGCTGCTGTTTGAGATTGAAAATGCCAAAAATCATATTTTTATAACAAGTCTTTTATGCGTAACATTAAATAAATATCAACTTTTAATTGAATTTAACATCCTGAACACGTGTTAACTACAAACTTGATATAAAAATATGATTTTTATTTTTGTTTACGAAATGAATAATATCCTTCATTTAAGTAAGAATAAATAGAAAAAAAACAATTAAGTTAAGTAGTAGGGAAAAGAAATTGAGTCATTGCCTTGATTACTATTAAACTATTAATTAGTATATTACTAGATAATGTGATATTAAAAAGTCGTTAGCTAGTTATGGATTATGACGTATTACCTGAATAAGTGACTAACTTTCATTATTAATAGCACTGGACCCTGGACTTTCTTTAACGAATTATTTTTGAGGCGTGGGAATTTAAAACACAGTACGGAATAAATGTACGGGAATTTCACTTCCTGCACTCTCTCCAATTTAGATGAATTTGTCTTACTCTAAAATGAAGAAACGAAAGTTTTAGTGATCTCATCATCATCTGCCTAGACTTTTCCCAACTATGTTGGGGTCGGCTTCGAATCTAACCGGATGCAGCTGAATACCAGTATTTTACATGGAGCGACTGCCTAAGTTTAAAGTGTAAAGTCTTAGTGATCTGCTGATGGCAAAGTACAAATTTATGCTATATTACTAATAAATAAAATTGAAGTGTCTGTTTGTAATGTCAAACTTGTTTGTTATAACAAAAAATAAATTTTTAAAAATTTTGTGTCTGTCTTGTTTGTCCGAAACGGACCAATTTTGACGTTATAAGGAGTAACTTAACTTTAGAAAAATAATTAGTAAAGAGACACATTAGGTATTTTTTTCCGACATCCACGCGAACGAAGCCGATAAGGCAAAGATTATGGTTCAACTATAAGGCTACGTTTGTACCAGGGAAGTGTGAGGATGCGTAACGAGGGATGTGTGCAACACTCGACTCACCTGTTTTATTTGTTCAAGTCGTCGCCTCCGCTGAGCCCTTTTCCACCAGAGCTGCGCTGTGCGAGGCTATGAAAATGAAGTTATACCACATCTCTCGCTACGTCCCCTTGCACATCCCTGGTTGACCAGGCTTGCACCACCACCGCCCAGACTCGTAGCACACCGCATCCTCACACAGCAAAGCCAGCTACGCCTCCTCGCACCCCACAGCTTCTGCGCACGACCCTGCTCCTAAATGAGCACCAGTAAATTGACATAAAGATAAAAGATAAAAGTGTACTCATTGTTGAAAAGCCTAATCTATATAGATTAGGCTTTTCAACAATGAGTACACTTTTGAAAATAAATTAAACAAAATCGGGTTAGTTACACCATTTATAACTCAAGAACTGCTGGACCGATTTTTATGATCTTTGATTTGTTGGATTTGTCTCCGCCCCGAATAACAGAATAACTATTTTAAAACAGGGGGGAAAATTACAAAAAAAATGAAGATTATTTACCTAATAAGAAAATTAATGATCTTCATTATTTATTTTTTTTGTGATCGAATAGCAGAAAAGCCATTAAAACGGGAAGAAATTACGAAAAAAAAAATTAAAATAATTATTTTTTGATTCTGAGGCGGTACGAAGTTCGCCAGGTCAGCTAGTAAATAAATAAAGAAGAAGGATAAAGGTTCTGTGGAAGTACATTAGTAGTGCTATAAATTATGGATAAGTACTGGATGTTTCATAATGAAAAATAAAGAATAGGAACCTTTTAAATACCGTTTGATGTAATGGTTTTTGATGACTTGAAGATTGATGCACCTGTTGACATTTACTGTCAGGCTTTTGTTATTATGCCATGCATAAAGCTGTTTACGAGTACTGCAAACGGCTGTAGACTATTTGAATTATACTTATTTAGGAAGGATTTCTTCCAGGAAGGGCGTTGTTCTCCAATTGCGCCGAATGCCCCTCGGGCGTCATCAACAACGGGATACCCTGTAGTCACTGATGCGCGTATGGCCTTATGTAATTTTATTACTGCGATTCCGGTACCCTGACTAAGATCAGGGGGCCTAAAAAGGCCAGTTTGGCAGAATCATAAAAGGATAACATAGTGGACAGTTAACCGTAAAGTTAATCGTATCAAATCCCATTGGTGAAGCATTTTTCAGTTATTTTTTTTGTCTGTGCTAAAATACCAATCAATCCGATCCAAATCCAATCCCAATCTCTTTGATTATACCTACGTAGTGCAGTGAAAAAAATAAAAACACGTACTGTCTTCGCCATATTACGATTATGTTAGTCTTTTATGATTCTCCAAAGTGGCCTTTTTAGGCCTACAGCTCGGACATCAGATACACCTTTGATTATTGCCTGTAAATATAGATTTTTAGTTTCTCATTTCCCTTTTGAAACAAAATCACTCAAATCCAAATTCTGTGCCTTTACATCTAGAATCATTGGATTAGCAACGCTCTTTCGCAGTACCTACTGAATTTCATTAGTAAGTAAAATAATAAGTACTACCTACTGTCCTATTTTTGTGAGCGATGATGAACTTAGCAGAAGATTGCTGAACCCACGCTTCGTCGGTTGTTGCAATAAATTGTATCTTTCAATCAACATAATAATTGCATCTCTCAATAAAGATCATCGTGAGAGTTGGCGCGCCTACCAACACAAATCAAATGTGTTTGCGCAATGCAAATCTATGATCCTGAAATTATTGTTTGTCTACTTAAAAATAGTATTAAAAATCCCTTTTTGTGTCTATCTGTTTGTCCGCTTAGTTCTTCTAAACTTTACAATGGATTTTGATGCGGTTGACACCATCATTTACAGAAATTATTCCGGAAGGGTTCTGTGTAAGTATAATACCTACTTTAATATTTAACTTAGATATAGCACAGAAATCTCGATATTTTGACGTGAATACACTGATTGCACTCGTGTGAAGCAGGGGCAAGTAGCAGGGGCGGGTCACTCGTTGCGATGACATACATTACTCATGCGTGGCGTAGTTTTAGTCTTCGTTATCTATAAAATAATCTCAATCAAAGGAAGATGGGAGGGGGTGATGAGAACGATGTATGTATGTAATATGGACTCATAGTCTCAATACCTTTTGCAGAGTATTATTATATAGTTTATTTTACTAACACATTGATAAGTTAATGACTAACAATATTATACCTACTTCTTACTTCAAACATACCGTTTCGATACTGGTTCCAAGGAATGTTTATACTCGTATGTATGCATCCAGCCAGTGTATCTTTTTGAGAAATAAATGTCTTAAGCCAGATTAAGGAAGAGTACATTGACTTAGCCAAAGCCTAAGCCAAAATTCGGGTCAATTGAAGGTACATAATAGAATTTTCAAAGAATACCACGTACATCATATGTGTTCACTATATTTTCCAAGCGTTTGAAAAATCTTGACACTGTTTACATGCCTGATTCTCTGAGCAAAAACAATCGCTTTGTATTGCAACAGGTGTAATAATATAATGCATCAACACGAGAGTTTGTATGCAGCTGTAGGTACTTTATTGATGCGTAAACCGTTGATTCGTCTTCATAAAATTAGATAATACTTACATAATATGTGTTTTATTATATGTTTTCTGGCGCAACTAAAGATATCTAAGAAATATGACTGAATACGAAATTCAGCAGGGGCCCGTACGTCCACATGCGCTGCAGTCCTGATGATGCAGGTGATCCACAGCTGATGAGTGCGAAGGGTGTTGGCAGAGGTGCGAGTGCAGTGGGCGAGCGGGGCGGGGGGGGCGCAGATTGAGGCCACTATTTAACCGCACGACGGCCGCGCAACGACCTGTTGTGATCCCGTCATGGCGCGCTACGCCCGTGTCGCTACTCTGGCCGCGTGTCTCTTGTTCGCCTGCGGTGAGTCCTAACCTTTATCTTACGCATCCAGACACCGTCCATCTCGCGACGTCACGGGTGGCTCGACGTCACATCCGCACATCTGCCAATAATTTAGTGATTGCGTCAGTACAGTGTCGCACTTAGTGAACAGTGAAGTTGCCCATTCTCAACAATCGCGAGATAGACTGTGTCTCCGCAAAGTTTACCAATGAATGCAGCCAACCGCGATCGCCTTGCATTGAACGACCAAAGGACATCAACGCACAGTGACTCGAACCCTTCAAGGATAGTCACTCCCGGCATCTCTCTATCGTGTATCATGTATCTTTTATACACTGGCTTCGGTGTTGTGAAAACAAATACAGAATTTAGCTAATTTTGGTAATGTTTAAACGTTTCAATGTTGCGAAAACATGTTATTTTTTGTTTATGAACTTTCCGTAACAGTCGTTGAGCATTCGGTACATTGGGTACCACTTAGATGTTCGTGAACAAGGTTTGAGCAACAGTCTAGACAACTGACGAGACGAGGACAAGGATTTGTGTTTGATTACTTCATCTGAATAGGCTGTCATTAGGACGTGTTTAGTTGAACTATTGGTTAGCACCTGCTGCGGCTGCGCTGCGGTTGCGGAGAACTTTCACATTCGTTCCGTGTTGCGCTACGCCTGCGCCGGTGACGTCACACTCGACATAGTGTCGAGGGCAGCAAGACTGCTACGACGAGGCGACGTTACATGAGCTGGCCCTATTGATTTCTCGAAATTTACATTTAGGCCGACGACTTATGAATATACGCCTGGCGTATAACATAAATATCAGATATCACTCTGAGCGATATTCTAGCTGTTAGACTTGACTCCGCTCGTTTCAAGATGAAAAGCCGCACAATGTCCTTCGTCATAATGTTATCTTGGTGGAAAATTTTATTACGAACCATAGCCTTGTGAAGGCATGTTAGAGTTTAACCTAACAAACAAAGGAACGATTACCGACAAATGTAAACCTGTCACATGTATTGCTAGGATTAAATAATGCTTGAATGCTGAATCTCGGAAATATGAATAATAATCTTAGCTCTATTTGGTAAAGTTAATTTTAGTTTAATCAGAAAATCGCATTTTATTTAAACGTAACAATTTATATAGACAAAGATATAGGGAGTACTAAAAAAAAATGCATCTGAAATCGGTATTCTTTTCCTATTTTGCTCTTTGTTTTCTGTAGGTTCTCGTAAAGTTATGATCATATCTAAATTCTACAACAGTCATTAAAGTCTGTAAACTTTACCACGCTTTAATTCTCGCGAATAAGCAATTTCGTCAGATGCAATGAAGCTGTTATAAGTATTATACGCTCATAAACTTTTGGACTAATTTCATTATTGATTTAATTGATGGGTTTACTTTAAACATTGAGTAAGAAAACATAACATGTTTGACTAGTAAGTTCTCTCCGTTATCGTCACAATGTGTGATTGTAAGCTTGAAAATGTAATCACAATCAGTATCATTTGACATTTAAAAAATCATCAGCTGAAAAAATAATAGTTTTACTACAATGAATTACATAATTTGATTTGGAATCTTATTGTACTGCAAAGTAACCGTTAGGTGGATCCTCCTAACACACTTTAGTTACAAAAAAATATTATTTTATAATGTAGTATTAGATATAATACAAGTTGGCTGATCATTGTTTCCGTTCACACATACGTAACATATCTATAGAGCTCAGGTGCGATAGCTTAAATGTCATAGAGTCACACAGTTCACGTGAACTAAGATTCAAGTGCTCAAGGGCGTTACTAATAATAGCTTCCTTTCGATTATTATAAAAATAAACAATTAATCATATTATTTAACCTTGAATCTACGAATATTCACATGTTGTAGTTTACCTAATTATTTATGATAGATCGTCTTAATGTTCAGACAGTACGGTTTATTTGTTTGCGTTCACTTGATAAATGTATTATTAGCTTCGAAAATCGGCTTTATAATTGACTGGAAAATTAATTGGAACCGGGACGTGAGCGATCGTTATTAATACTTACAAGCGAATGATTTTTAATCAATTGAATAACTTTGACTTTAATAAATGATTGCTTTGTTCTTATTGGTTGATGCTACGTGTAGACAATTAAATAGATGGAAAGTATTGATGAATAATTTGATAATATATAAAGTTTTAATTTCAAGCGGACATTATAAAAAATAGTAACAACATACTTTCGAGATCAACTACTAAATCAGTAATATATATTGTGATAACAATAGTTCAATTATATTAAACCATTTTTCATTAAACTCTTTGTAATTATTTATTCAAAGTGTTTACATAATTTTAAAAGCTAACAGTCTTAAAATAATAATAATATGTACAAGTATATAAAAAGGAGGGGAAATAATCAAAGGGCATCAAACAATTCGATATCAAACCATTTGATATCATAGTTTACTCACACATTATATAACTGTAGTGATACTTTTTATCAGTTACCTACTTATGGTAGGTTTCTAGATCTTTAGGCCTCTAGGTCAATTCGGTTGCGATATAAGCACCACGTGAGATACATAGACAGGCTCCGCACAACCCGATACTGTGTCGAAACAACATCGAATAAAACGAGTGTGCGCCAATTAATTTAACATTTGAATGAACTACTTAGCGTATGTCTAATTTTGAAAACGTTTACGTTCACGGTTTACGCTGGTTGAGCAAAAGTTATTTTACACAAATTTCCTAAAACAGAAATTGCACAAACAAGCAAAATAGGGTCACCAGCTCTTGGACAATAAAGGAAAACTTTTTAGTTTATTTTATTCATCGTGCATCCTTTTCATCCGCTGATCATCCGTCAGCGTGCAGTGACTGTAGATAGGTATGCAATCCAATCTACTCAGTTATATAAAATTTGTTTAAGTGAATGTTGGAGTTGCTTAATTTATTTGCCTATCACATAACACAAGTTTCATTCGTAGAGCTTAATCATTTCACATTATCGTGTGCTAAGTGATTGAATTTAAATATTCTCCTCGCAAGCTTAACAACAAAATGTAGTATGTTGTAAATGGATTTCATCACATTTATGAAGAAATATACAATACGGCAATCATGGCCTCGGTCAAGTTTAAGGGCCTAAAGTAAAATGTAGTTCACGTTGCAGGCACTCGTGTATTTCTAGCACGTACGAGTAGGTTCTTCTTTGTTTAGGTTTTCCGCGTAACTCTCACATTATAAAGGAGCCATATCTCAAGGCGAAGAGGAGATTGGCGACACCTTATTCTATGATATCTCGTGTTGATCACACAGAGGAGACAAAGTGAAACGTGAACATTGATCGCGAGCCCCAGAGGTCGTCGCGATCGCATGCAAGTGACGCCGACAAGGTGAGCGCTGTTTACTTCCGCGTGCGGAAACGCCAGTCTCCCGTTATCACTGGTTAACTTTGCTTGAAGGGTGTGCCGCAGAAGGAAAGTTGAGCGGTGGTGCTAAATATTCATAAGGTCGGCCGTTGGTATTCCAACAACGTGCCCGGTCGACGCCCGAGCTGCTCGCATACCTAGTTGTTCCCACATTCATGCTTTATTATTCATACAATAGTAAATTCTGGGGGAACGGTATCAATCCTGAGTGAAAATGAGTTTGATGAAAATATTGTTTCTATTTCAAGAAACATGTGGGCAAGACAATCAATTACCTTTTATTTGTTGATAAAGGAATAACTTATTCTTAGCATATTCGCATGTATTTTTTATTATTCTCATCATTACATTCATAGTACCGTAAAATATATCAGACAAATAGTGCAGTAAAATACCTTTATCAGACAAAAATAAGTTTTCTGAAAATTCTATTGTGACAAACAGTCCCGAACGAGGAAATATTTATGGCAAGTAAATAAATAACAGAATCAAAATAATTATCCAACTTGCACACAAAAAAGCAATAAAAAAATATATGAATGATTTGACGCGAACATTTTTTCAGTGCAAAAGACATCAACGCGCTCTCTTTGCTACGAATAAAAAGGTGCTAACTCTTAAGAGCCAGAGAAACTTTTATTTCGTCATCGCTATTGTGTTCGTTTTCGTAGATCTGACATTTCCATATTGTAGGAGATAATTTATCAAGTCTTACTTAAAATTATCGATATCTCATAATCACACACGTGGTAGATCCGGGTCAAAGAGAACTAGTTAGATTTCACAACTCCGACCAGAACCGAACAAATAAAATAATAATTTTGGCCAGATAGCTGGTTTGTATGCTTTTGACACGATTAAAATTAAAATTAGATTATAAAACTGGTTTATACAAGATGATATTTTAGCAAATATTTAGATTTAGATGTAATCCGGGCGCCATTTGTTCAGTTGATGGTGTGGATTGACTACTTCATTAATAAAGCAAAAGTTAAGACCTTGAATCATAATATTACTAAATATTTTCTAATTTATATTAATGATAGCGAAAACAGATTTTTTAATGGTCCTTTCTGAATTGTTTTTCAAATAATCAATACCAATAAGCAAGTGTGCAAAAACTATTTTGTGCTACATTAACGTAGCAGATGTTGTGCAAAGCTGTTGCTATAGCAAACAATGAAAATAATATAATTATGTATGTGTATACACGCTAGCATGTCGGGTATTAATCGAGCTATCGATTGCATTGGCAGCGTGCAACATCTAACCCACATAGCTTGCTTTATGAACAATCATGGACCGTGACTTTAACTTTTCATGTCTCAAATTTTAATCTTTGATGAAGTAGTTAAAGCGTTTTTTTTAATAAGAGTATTTTCCGATGAAGGATGACCATATTATTAATAATCTTTTAATATATGGCTATTTATTTCCGCTACTGCAGCTCTGGCGGCTTGGTACATCGAGATAGTTAGATAACGTTGCGAGAGCTCGGTTTCCTAGTGTTACGTGCCGCTCGCTGCTCACACGGCTCGCATGCGCTCCTTCACCCGCTCGCAATCGCAATAGGTACACGTCTTTCTTATTGCCTTCGCAAACATTACCCAAGCGAAGCACACAATTGACAAAAAACGACAACGTCTACATCTGACGCATGATTTTATGAAAACCCGTGCAGACACAATTAACTGTGTTAGAGCATCGTGGATCATGTTATTAAAAACAACAGTAACATTTGTAGTTTAAATACCATGTGCCGAATAACAGTTTTTACTACTGGTTTTATAATCATTGTAGTTTGTTAATAGGCACATCGTAAGTTTCCTGGAACGCGACGATGATTCAAGGAAATCTACTATTCCGTAACCTTTCTGAATTATAATAATTTCGTCAGCCTAATCGGCACACAAATCAAATGCCATGCATAATGTACAATTTTGTATAGACAGAAGACATAGAAAGAGTCGTCCTTGTCGCTTGCCCAAGCGCTGACATTTCGAAGCGAGTCAAATGTCACGAGCGCTCACCCCACCTTAGACATTTAGATACTAGTTTCCAAGTGACATTTCGTTTCTAATTCCGAAAAAACAGTAAATAGTGAATTCATAACGTTTAACCACGTGTTATTATGTAAATCTATTATGTCATTACGTCATTAGTTTTTGACGTCAAAAAGTAGAAAAAATAAAAATCCGTTTTATACTTCCGGACTTCAGTTGTACAGCAAGTTTGTTTCTTCAGTTGCTCAAATTGGTATGATACATTACGAAATGATCAACAATTGTTTAATGAATGTATTGTTTGTTTAGCGAATGCCGAAAGTCACCGATGGCGGCGGCAAGCTGACGAACGCGAAGCGGCGAAGAAAGACGACAGCTTGGAGGTAGAACTATGCAAGGACAAGGACGCCGGCGAGTGGTTCCGCCTGGTGGCCGGCGAGGGCGACAACTGTCGCGACGTCATCCAGTGCACCGCCTCGGTGAGTTCTCATATATACAACTACACTTTTACACACGCATTCTCTAGTAAATATGTCCTTATAACATGTTCTACCAACAACACCTGGAATGTAAGCTACCTTAAAACTGGCTCACATTAAAATACCAAACCGTTTAAATGAAAATATGACTGCCATTTTGAATACAATTATTTAATAGTTAGTTAGTTTGGAATTTTAATACTAGTGCAAATATAAGGTAGTATAATTAAATATATGCGAAGCGCAATAAACGTTAGAAATTTGTCCTCAATATAAACAACAGAGCATTGCGTATCAGTGAGTAGGTACTGGAGTTGGGTTCTTACGACATTCAAGGTAATAATATAAGAACAAGCCGCGCGACGTCGCCGGCCGGCTTGTGCCGCACGTTCGTAATAATGCAAATTGCTATAATTGTTCAAGATGTTCAATATCCTCCGCGGATGCCTCTGGAATCAACCACGCATTAGAGACCACTCAGTCAGGGACAACATGCATTAGGGGAGGTAAGCCTAAAACGGGTAGCCCGCCTAAAACGGGTATGCTTTTTAAATTGCGCACTGTTATTGCTAATAAGAATGTGTGCGTGCAGTGCGCGGCGCCTGCCGCTCGCCAATCACAGGGAGTCAGCGCATTTCTCTGGCGGACACGAGTTCACGGTAAGATAAGAAAGAAGTTTTTTGCTATTTCCACTAAAAAAAATTGAGTTACATTACTTTTGAATACTCGAAATTGGTTTACAATATGTTCTTACTAGTTTTGTGTTATTATTTTGCAATAAATAGACGTTTTATTTGTGTAATAGGTTGGCGTTTATTATTTCGGTTTTAAGGATATGAGTCGATTGAAAAAAATACATGCTTGTGGGCAAAAAGGGTAGGGGTAAAGCGGGTACCAGTTTTGCCCATACCCGATTTGCCCTGTATAATTTTATTGGCTGCTTATTAGTTCTTTTATTTTTGCAGATGGTTAATACATACAAAAGAAAGACTGCAAATGCATCGTGGGATGAGGGAGTTATGAAGGTTGCGATAGAAGAAGCTCTCAAAACTTCCGTCAATGGTGCAGCACAAAAATATGGCATCAACCTTTCGACTTTACAGATATATGTAAAGAAAGGATGTAAAAAAAAACTAGAAAGATTCACAACAGTTTTTACAGTAGCTCAAGAATTAGAGCTAGTTGAGTATCTATTTCATATGGATAATCTGTTTACGTTGCCAACTCATTACGTTGTCTACAAAGTGCCGCAACCATTCCAAGAATACTGGTCCATTGGTCCAACCATTATCCCTGCAAGTAGCTGATGATCCTGGTGGAGCTCCATCTTAGTTATGATTGTTATGAAACAGTTCTAGTCATTGATTGACGTTGATCTCATGTAATTCAGTCCCTACCCGCTTTGCCCAAAAGCCCTACCTGCTTTAGGCCCCCCCTACGGGCAAAACGGGTAATTCGAATGGTAAAGATTTTGGTTATTTTTTTATTCTTAATGTACAAAACTACTAAATATGTCATTTATTTTATAGTCCTTGATAACTAAACATTTCAAAATGTACAAATAAATGTTCAATATGTATCTATAAATTGTTTTTATTTATCATCAACCTTAGCTTACCCGTTTTGGGCTACTCTCCCCTAATTTCATCCGCAGAATCAAATGTAACAGCATAGGTACATTGCTACATTACTGTTCTATGTCAAATTAACAAATTTTTGCTGATTCAAACTCAAACTCAAAGCATTTATTTCAATTAAACCTTGTACTTTTGAATTATCAAAATTAAATAGTCTGTCAGTTAGTGAGAAAGTTGAAGCTAGTTGCGAATTCCAAAATGTAGATCTCTATGGAGAAGAACGGGCAAGAAACTCCATGGACACTCTTTTAAATCAAGATATTACAAAATCCTGGGTACATTATTCTTGTTGCTTCTATATGCGAGAACAATGTAAAAAAAGATACAAAATAAATGAAGAAACAATTCAAAATATAAGATTAAAAATAAGCCTTGGCAGTTAAGAGATGACCAGTCTCAACCGACGGCGCCCGCTCCATCCAGCTCTACCATTTTGTAGAGAACCGAATGATTCAAAACACGCGCCACCCTCAGTGAGACATTTAAGCGAGCATGACACATTCTCAACTATCATGCTCTTTCAAGTCAAAATCATAATAAACGGATACATGGTTCTTACATTTACAAAATTTAAAAAAATGCTTCTAAATTATACAAAACTATAGTTTGCAATTTATTTAAGAGATTCATAGAATTTTACTACCAAACAGGAAGAGATATTCAATATTGAAGTATTCAACAATTAAAAATTGATTGAATAAATAAAAAAATATCATATAATATTCAGATATCATTAAAATATTCCATAATTGTGTTGTTTATTGTTTTTTAATTTTCTGCTGTAGGTGTAATTGTGCTGTAGGTACTAGATAACGAAACGAAGTAGTTATTGTTATAAATTAATCAATCGTTTCTATTTCTCTAACAGGGTATCCAAGCTATTCGTTGTCCAGCTGGTTTATTCTTCGATATCGAGAAACAGACCTGTGACTGGAAAGACGCCGTCAAAAATTGCAAATTGAAAAATAAGGAGCGTAAAATTAAACCTTTGTTGTACACTGAAGAGCCGTTGTGTCAAGATGGCTACCTCGCGTGCGGTGACTCCAACTGCATCGAGCGTGGACTCTTCTGTAATGGCGAAAAAGACTGCGCCGACGGCTCCGACGAAAACTCTTGCGGTAAGTAACCTCGCACTCGCGGTCCTCCTTACGGATCTTACGAACCAATTTGTGATTTTATCTAGCCAGCCGGTCAATACATTGAATCTTATCTATAATTAAAACACGCAAATGAACTTGAACGGGCAAATTCACAAATAAGAACTAGCCCGTGATGCGTGACGAACGACCTGTCTGAAATGCCAATCACTTGGCCTAAAAAAACATCTCAATGTTATGTTGTAATACAAATGGGTTATTTATTTATTTACTTAATCAAGATAACGTTTGGCGTTATTTAAATTAGACACACCTACATGGAATGTTTGAATTTAGATAGAAAGCTCAACAGTAAATAAATATGGCCTCACACGTCAAAAAGCTAGTCGGTATGCATCGCCTCATTTCAAAGTTCAAACACGATTCATACAATACAATTCTCTGCTGCGCTATATGACTTGAAATCACTTTGAATTGTAATTATGTACATGACAAGGATACAGAACTCCATTCACCAAACCGCGAAGACCCTGGTCTGTTAGTGCGACATAATAGGTACTTGTAGCTCACGTCTTTGAAGAAAATGTATGTACATATCAACATAAACGAATACTGAGTCTCCGAATAGAATGGCTTATCTAATAAAGTAATTATTTAAAGTCAATAAAATGGCAACAAAAATTTAATGTAGGTATCTTTTAACACGTAAAATATTCTACTCATGGGATTTACAAAAAAGCAACATGTTGTGTACGTAACGCAAAACGCGATTTAGGTATGTACGAATGTATTACTGAATCAAAAGTGAAATCCAATGTGTGTGTCAGCTGTGTCGAGTGATTTGACCAAGCGAAAGTACCCATACTGGTTCCGACTCTCGCGCCGCTTGAGATTCATACGCCTCTGCAGCTGCACATGACTTGTAGTTAATATCTCTCAATGACAAACTATATCACAATCTAGACGCCAAAGCTTCTTATCACGTTTAAAGCAACAATAGCTGTATTGCATAGACTAACAAAGAATTGCGACCGAAAATACATTAATTTCTTTAGGGGCCTGCATTTCATAATCTTAACCCAACGGTTGCGCAGTTTTAGTGTTTTTTCTCACGATATTTTTCATTTAAAGTTCATAATTGCATAGGTATTGGTATATTTATTCGTGTGAATTTTTACATTGTCTTTTTTTGTAAATAATTATGGTTTGTCTGTTTGTCGTAGACATCGACAACGACCCCAACAGGGCTCCGCCATGCGACGCGTCGCAGTGCGTGCTGCCTGACTGCTTCTGCTCCGAGGACGGCACGGTGATCCCCGGTGACCTGCCCGCCAGAGACGTGCCCCAGATGATCACCATCACCTTCGATGATGCTATCAACAATAACAACATCGAACTTTACAAAGAGATCTTCAACGGAAAACGTAAAAATCCTAACGGTTGCGACATTAGAGGTACATACTTCGTTTCGCACAAGTACACAAACTACTCAGCCGTTCAGGAGACCCACAGAAAGGGACACGAAATCGCTGTACATTCAATCACGTAAGTTAAAATTAAATTAACACCTTCTAAAATTCAAAAGTTTATTTAATTTAATTTTACTAATTGTAATTTTCATATGTTTAGGCACAACGATGACGAACGCTTCTGGAGCAACGCTTCCGTGGACGACTGGGGCAAGGAGATGGCTGGCATGCGAGTCATCATTGAGAAGTTCTCTAACATCACTGATAACAGTGTAGTAGGTGTTCGCGCTCCTTATCTCCGCGTCGGTGGTAACAACCAATTCACCATGATGGAAGAACAAGCTTTCTTGTACGACAGTACCATAACTGCTCCCCTCTCCAACCCTCCTCTATGGCCATACACAATGTACTTCAGAATGCCTCACCGTTGCCACGGAAACCTACAGAGCTGCCCCACTAGGAGCCACGCCGTATGGGAGATGGTGATGAACGAACTTGACCGTCGTGAGGACCCCACCAACGATGAGTATTTGCCAGGGTGCGCCATGGTTGACTCTTGTTCCAATATTTTGACCGGAGATCAGTTCTACAACTTCCTCAACCATAACTTTGACCGTCACTACGATCAAAACCGCGCTCCATTGGGCCTATACTTCCACGCTGCTTGGCTCAAGAACAACCCCGAATTCTTGGAGGCTTTCTTGTACTGGATTGATGAAATTCTCTCAAGTCATAATGACGTATACTTTGTAACGATGACACAAGTAATCCAGTGGATCCAAAACCCCCGTACTGTTACCGAAGCGAAGAACTTCGAGCCCTGGAGGGAAAAGTGCGCTGTTGAAGGCTACCAAGCTTGTTGGGTACCCCACTCTTGCAAGCTCACCTCCAAGGAGGTTCCCGGTGAGACCATCAACCTACAGACGTGCGTGAGATGCCCAGTCAACTACCCCTGGCTGAACGATCCCTCGGGTGACGGCCATTACTAACAGAGCCATGATCTCACGCCACTCGTGCTCTAAGTAGTTCATATAAAATCGAATGAGTCATTTGCATGGATGACATAGGCGCAGTCAAAACATTTAACAAGAGAACTTTAAATTAAATTGAATTTACATACATTATATAAGTAACTAAACTTTTATCAACTGCGATTGTGTTTTCCAGTAATTCTCAAATGTACCGGGTCATAATCCCGTCCGTAGCATAAGTACCTACCTTACTGTATGTAATATAGACTCACATAAATATTTAATAAGTCTGTTTAATAGTTTATGTGATTTTTCTAATGTAAGTCCTGTTTTATAAATTTATAAAAAATAAAAAAATCTAAAAATTTACAATGCTTTTTTTTACCTCAATCAATTGTTTTATCAAATTGCAGCAAAAAAAAATGCAGTAAATAAATTAGTTGAACTTTGGACCATTTAGTTAAAGCTAAGTGTTGAAGTCATCGAGTTACTCTTAGATAACTAAGCAACAATATTAGTCTTTCCAATAAGATATTTAATTATTTTATAGCGGCTCGGAAGTTTTCCACAGAGCGTGTTTAGTGTTAAATTCAAAATCTTGTATAAAAAAGCACTTGAACCTGATGGCGACAACCGACCAGTACCTGCACGAATATTTGAACAAAGAGCAAACACTGCTGGACGGTCAGTGACACGCCTCGGCTATATGATCGTATGTGTACCTACTACTAACTGGTATACCAACGACAACGTGGAGGCTGTTCGAGATTAGGCTGCTTGATCGCATAGATTTACTGTAAGCATTTTATTTGTGTTTCACATATAATGGTAGTAAAAATATTTTAATAAGTAAAATCATTTACAAAAGAATGTCACTTCTACTTTATTATATGGCAGCGTTAGACATAAATAAAAGTACTTAGTATGTGTGAAACAACTTGATAAAAATAATAATTGACCCATACTAAGTAGGGAAAAAAGCTTTACATTGCGAAGGTATTAGTTACTTTGCTTCAACCAAATCATTGAAACGCGAAAATAATTTTCTCTTGCATACAAGTTCCAATAACTGATGATATTACGTGCCTACACGGACATTTATTCTGTTCCGAGTTCTAGGTTTTGTAATATCATACGTCAATAACTTCGTTCGTAGATCATATCTTACTGGATGTGGTTAACATTTAGAAACATCTAGGCTTGGAAAAGATATCCGTAGCTTACATACGTCTACAAATCTATATTTGTACTTAGATAGATACTAATCTCGAAGAGTCGTAGACTCGTACCTTGAGAACGCACGCCACGCAAGACTGGTGCTACGCGCTACGCCAGCTACGCGCCCGCGCGCACATGCGCCGCGCCCTTAGACAAAGAAAAGTATAGACGGCGGGTATCTCCATTTCATTTCCACAAGAATGGGATAAAGTATTGAGTTATTATAAGTAACAGAAAAGGATAAAGCTATACTATTTCCGTCTCTCAGTGCGTGCCAGTTTTTTCAAGGCAGCTACTCATGTAGCCTATGTTAGCTAAGTTAGTTTTTTGTCTCATGTGTGGCCACGCTACCCGATGCTCTATAGCTTTCTTACTCTAAGGCCGCGCCGCTACCGCCTGCGTGCCCTCTCCGCCTACGGCCATACTCTTCACATACATTTATTGCATGTTAGAGTTAAAAATTCTTAATATTAGTAAATGGATACATTTCGTGATATAGTGTATCTCGTACTTATATTCCGTTTGTTTATTATTATTATTAACCATTAAGATATCCTCTATAAATAATAATCATAACAATAGCTTAAATACATTAGAAAATTCTTAGCACGGGGCTATTTAATTATATGTATGATTAAAAAAAAATATGTACAGCTGCATCCCTAAAATCATACATAAATTCGTGTGGGTCATTCGAGTTGAACGTCTAAAATTAAACAAGTGTCTACCTGGGTGCAAAAGTCATTAGCCTCTCGTGGAAAGTTTTTATGTCTACTTCGGTATCCCAACAACATTTCAAACATGCCCGTAAAAAATGCAAATCTGATTTAAAAGGGTATTGACCAAATGATTTACACCCGTTAGGTGCATCGCCAACGCCCACCACCTCGCAGTAAACATGAAATAAAGGTAAAGGTAGAGTACCCACCTATACTTTTTAAGCAACCAAAGTTCACGTAGTCTTCTGTATCAGTTATTCAGTTATTCTTCGGTTGTTAGTACAAGAGATCGTAATCATTTTTAAGTCGCACTTACATGCTGACATTGCTCGTCTCTCTGTGATAAATATCACGTAAAAAGCTCGCTAGATCACACTGTGCACTCTCTGGCTATGACCCCATGAAGTGTCGGCTTAGCCACATTGTGATAGTCTTACGGTTACCACATCTGCGCGTCAAAATGTCATCAGTTTGTATGAGTTTGACACATGCGCGTGGTATGCGTGCGTGACAGGCGCGAGTGGAACAATAGGCGGCGGCGGCGGGCGCCACCAACACGTTAATCTCCCTGACATCTGTGGGCGGGGACTTGCGTTGCACATCATCACCTCCACCCATGTAGGTATATATCCTCAACTCCATTACCAACTTTCCATTTTGTTTTGCAACGCGCAACGTTTATCAAAGTAGAGAATAAGGACAATGAAAACAATTGTATTGTTAGCAGCATCTAAATAAATAGAGAGTTGGTATTAGGCATGGTGGCACGCAGAGTCACGATGCAGCCTGTGACAGTGAAAGCAGTGAAAGTATTCCTCAGCAGCCGCAGCGCACTCGCATTCAAAGCGTTTGTTGTTAACGCTTATTATGAAATGACATTTATGTTTAAATACCTAATACAAAAAAAAGTCTACCCACTTTAAATGTCAAATTGGGACATCAATCTCTGAACGTATATACATGTAATTTATACAAGCTACGCTTGTAGTGGTTTTAAAGTAAAACGACTTGTAATAAAAAACACTAATACATGCAAACTATTAGAGATCATCCTTCGATAACTTTAAACGAATGACTAATACATGCAAACTATTACAAATCATCCTTCGGTAACTTTAAACGAATGATTTTGTGTTTTACGTACCTACATAGTTGTTTTAAGTTCGGAACATTGAGTTAAATTCTGAACAGCTAGATGTTTAAAAAAACCCACATAAATATGTATTTGACCCAATACCACAAGTAGCAGCAATATTCTCATTGGAATAGTGTTGCCCAGTGGCAGGTTTGTCGAATTTAAATACCTGTTTTAACTAAAACTCATTATATAATTATAGGCTATGCAATCAAAGAGGAATCTAGCCAGAAAACAAAACCTACAAGCATTATTTATTATTTTTTAAACATGATCCTGATTCATATTGCAAAGGCCTTGGCCGCAAAACACCAATTGATTTTACGTAGGTACCTAGTCACCATTTCTTGGAATATTAATTACTTCAGAGGCTTCGAACTTTGTAGAACATTCCAGAAGACATAAAGATTTGTAGACTGCAGATAGTTTATAAATAATGAACATTTCACATAGCTGCTAACTAACTTATGTCCTGAAGAAATGTATGTTCTAGGATCAGCCTAATTGCTTTCGTATCTGGTAATATGCATATGCGAATTTATTGCATCTAAGTAACAAGGTCAACTTGCAATTTCGGTTATCAGTGATCGCTGAGGCTTCGTATGAAGTCATGTCTTTTTCTGCTCGTTCTTGGTGAGCTTACAACAACAAGGAAAAATGTGTAGTATTTTAACCCATACACATTGAGTTCGATTTTTATCTTTTTGTAAGGTATTCTGCGAAAGAACTAAAGCAGAACAGAATAAATTATTTTGTGATAAGTATTTATCGAATAATACGTTCAGCTAATTGCAAGTCAGTTTTCAAAGGATGTAACCTAAAGTTTATTGTGTGTTAACTGGCTGCACAACTGACGAAGTAAACATTCTAGCGGGATCTTTTGGGAGAATAACTAAAAAAACAGTTATCTGTCGCATTAGCGTCTACGTGGGTACCTACGTCGACGCTAATGCATCATATAACTTAGATATCATCAGATTTCATGGCCTAGTAGAAGGGTGTAACCTGTAGCCTTCACAATTATAATACGACGCGCATATTTATTTAATAGTCTATAAATACCCCGGCTAGCTATGTTGTGATGTCGGCACAACAAGCACGCTATAGCCATACATACCAATACGTATAATATGTATGCATTGTCGCAAGTGAAAGGAAATATCTTGTAGAATCCTTGACTCGTGCGCGCCTACTTGCGACGCTGTGGCTGTGACTCTGAGCCGTGAGCCTCTGCATGCTCTCCTCTGTGCATCTTAGGAAAGTTCATGTCCCTCATTACTAAACGAGCTGAGTAATTGTGTCAGCAACATTATTCATTAAACTTTAATAGTTAGGCAAAGTACTTAGAAATGATATCAATATGAACTATATATCAATCAGTACCTACTCATTTTAAATGAGACTATTAATTATGGATTGCGATTACGGTATTACATTCTGAATGTTATTAATAGATTATATTCTTTGAATACTAATCTTGAATATCAATATAATGTATTATTTCGCAATATTATTCATTTCATATCACATCACATAAATATATATGTAGGTATATGCAAAGACTAAAATCGTATTCCAAAAAAAAAAAAAAAAAGTGAGTGCTTGATTTGAAGCCTCACATACCAACTTAATCATTATGTTATTAAATAAATAACTAGGTATGTTTATTAGATATTTGTTGTAACGGTCTGCAGTCGCAAAAAATATGGATTTCGTAATAATATCATATTTTTGGATGAATTGTCTTCATCCGCCTGAAAAAATAAAAAATATTGTAAGACACTCGGAAATATCTACTATAGAATCGGATCAGTAGTTACGAAAATTACCCCTACATACAAATTGTACCTCTTTATAATATTAGTAAAAAACAAATGTGGAAGCAGACTAAATAAATGCAAATCTATAGCTACAGGAACATACATGATACTTAGGTCACTTCTAATGCTGAAAGTAGGTCTAGCTTTAACGTCCAGGTCAAACATCCACGTAACAATCGTATTTCGATAAGCAATTGGCAGTTTAAATGTTAAATCTTCAGTATCTTATGCAACGGGCGACATATCTCACGAAAGTGACTGACTACTGACTGGAATTGTAACCAATTTGGAATTTATTTTCAATCGCAGACAAACAAATTTATCAAAACCAACCAAAAAAGCTCGTAAGTACAGTCAACAAAAGAGATAAGTATGCAGGATCGTCGGATATAGTTGAAGTTTAGTAAAAAACCGATAGAAGTTGTCGACTGGAATTTAATTTGATAAATGAGCTGTTGGTTTTCTATTAATAAAATTAATTTTTATTCGAGAACATCCATCGGTTTCTTACTAAACTAACTATATCCGACGATCCTGCATACTTATCTCTTTTGTGTGGTGACAAAACCAGTATAATCTGGCCTCTTTTCCTATTAAAACTCCGTACTATGCTAAGCCTACTTATAGCAACATTTAACATTTTCAATCGTTCTATGAATAGAAGGAAAACATCTTAACTAATAAAAAATACTATAACCTAGAGACAAATTCGTAGAATTAAAATACTACTTAATAAAATACAAAACCTTGTTGTCTGCTTCCGTGTCTCCAATCTGATAGAGCGTGTAGCTATGTAGGTATACGGGTATCTGTTTGAGTATTATAGGGTTTCCCCGTCTATCTGATGAGTGAACCCCGGATGTGGGAGATTTTTCGCAAATCATGGAGAGCCCTGCGTGCTTCAGATGGCTCTTCGTCTTAGTAATTATCATAAGAATATTAATTATAGATACAGTTAGTATAGTCAGAATTTCAGAGGCAAAAAGGTCTATCAGCCTCTGAGACCCAAACTAGTAGGTATGTACGTGCGTTTAGAATTCTTCAAGAGGTTAAAATCTATCTGTCACATTAAATTCACCGTGCCTATACGAGACTTAGCCGAGCCATTCACTAGCGCTGGCTGTAGCGCATCACGTTGACCCGTTGCGAGAAGAGTCGCGCGGAGGTTCGATGGAGCGCGGTACGGGCGGCGCGGGCGCACGCAGCCGGCGCGCGCTGCCTGACCCCCGGCAACAGCCGCCGCGCCGCCTTGTTGTATATCTCGTGAGCCTCGTTCCTCGAACATTACATAACTGTGGTACCCGGATGTTGCCGCAAGGCCATCCATACATCAACTAGCATTTAGTTCCAGTCATCTTAAAATAGTTTCATAAATTAATTGTGCCTGTATAACGGGTCTTACTGTATGCCAATCTGAAAATGCTAACAGCACTTGGTAAAGGATTATCAAACGCTGTAAGCATTTTCAAACACCTACAACAAACCAATTAAGTCCCAAGTACTTAGTGTAAGTGACAGTAATTTAAGGGACCTAAACCAAACCCATATCTTACTTAATTTTTTACCAACGCATTCAATAAACACATTAAATTCGGTTGTTTACAGCGTAACTTGTGTGACGTAAGCTTTAAAGTTCCAGATTGTTCCGATATACTTGTAAACAAAACGACAAAACATGCACATGAAACGCATTCTAATAACATGAATCATGCAATACTTATTACAATAATTACGTTGTAAAGTTCCGTGTATTCAGGTTGCAGTAGGTACAAGTACCTGTTGAGGGAGGTCGAGACCACTCTCCCGATCCGCGCGCCCCTATAGTACGTCGCGGGGGGAGTTTTACACGTCACTCCCCCCGTGGACTTAAGGCGGGGTGTCAACAGCCGGGGAACGTAGAAAGCGTTCAAGTTCCCATGATGCCCGGTCCAAATGTGGAAAGGGAACACCAGGGTGGTTTTTAGTCAGTAAGAGTCTGACAGACCCCGCCGCCCATCCACATCCATGAGGATTTTCCACCCTGGAACAAAAAAAGGTACAAATACCTAACTTCGCCACTAATTAAATTGGTAACATGGTAAGTCTGATGCCAAACTACAAGAATACGGCCGCTGAGCGAGCCAGTCAGAGCCAGCAAAATTTACCCATGAACATCACATATAACATTTTCTTCATGATTTTCCTGAAGAGTAATAGATATAATAATAATAATATCATAGTAATATCATAATAATATCATATCATATTCTCATCAATACTAATATTATATAGCTGAAGAGTTTGCTTGATTGAACTCGCTAATCTCAGAAACTACCGGTTTGAATTGAAAAAAAATCTTTATGTGTTGGATAGTCCATTTCTCGAGGAAGGCTTTAAAACATCACGCTAAGATCAATACGAGCGGAGCATCAATGAAAAATGTTGCAAAAATGGGAAAAATATTCCTTTTCAGTGCTTCCGTTGCGTACGCTGCGTAAACGGTTCAAGTTACGCAAAAATAATGTATGACGGAATTGTTCCGTCAATAAAGTTGCTGTCGCAGACAGCAACTTTTTTTGGTTTTCCAAATTACTCACAGGCAAACCAATAACTGCATCTCCCTAATTTTAACGATTTAAAGTCATTTCAGTCACTACTTAACTCGAATCATCATTTATAAATAAAGCCCTAAAGGACAAACAAACAAATATTTGTTTAACACTAGCTAGTAATTATGATGATGCAAACACATTCAAATCATTATGTACCTACCTACCTTCGATTTCTTAGACAAAAAGAAAATCAGTTGCCTCTCAAATTCGGTAAACTTAAATGTATAATTTGTATGAACAACTTAAAAAAAACGGATTACTTAATTATCTAAAAAAGTAGGTAGGTACAGTAAAGCAGTACACCCGTCTACCTTCAACATGACCACAAATAGAACGTCTTCTCTTCTTAGATATCGGACATATTTATTAACCTACATGAAATATAAAACGTGCCTTGTCTAGGTTTACAACTATAAAATACAATTTACACTTGTTGAACTGTCATACCGATGCCCTTGACTTTTGACAGATATTACGTATTTTCTTAATAGGAAGGTAGGTATAATAAAATAGATGTGACCTCTGAATATATTGACATTTTCAGATAAACTTTTACATATGTAGACATTTTGAAAGATTATATATCTTTCAAAATGTCTACATATGTAAAAGTTTTGCATATTTGTTGGTTGTGCTTATTTACGTGACCCCTATTACATAACTGCTAAATAAATGAATGAGTAATTAAAAAGCACTTCAATTGTATTTAATTGACAAAAAATCACTTAACTCGGACTATTTAATTGACAAAAAATCACTTAACTCGGACTAAGATTACATATCATATTATGTCCTAATAACATTAAACCGATCTCAAGCGGATTTGCATATATATTACCATTATATCGGGATCTTCTTTTCACCTTTATTTGACATTGACATAAATTTATATAAAACAGGTTCCATCGTTAATCGAAAGTGAGTCTCACTCAACAAGTATGCAAAAAGAAAACCTAATACTATACGATTATAATTTTAATAAAATGAAAACTACTCATTTCTGAAGGTCTAGTCTAACCTATTAACATATCAATCTACCTAGTACTTACTACGCTCAGTTGTAAAATATTTAGTAGATAAGTATAATTATGTATCTATACATAATCTAAAAATCTATTTTAGGTATGTGTCATAAGTTTTTATCACACTTAAATACATTCTAAGATTATGTAGATACATCATCTTAGAATGTACGAGTAATAAATCAAATAAAAATAATAATCAAACAAAAACTTTGACAAGTCTTTGCCAGTCTAGCCTAACCTTTTCCCAACTATATTGGGGTCGGCTTCCTGTCTTACCAAATGCAGCTCAATACCAGTATTTTACTTGGAGCGACTGCCTGTCTGACCTCCATAACCGTTACAGGGTAATACCCCTTATTAGAACGGTTTTCAGAGTTTCGGGCTTCTGACTATTCGTAACAACCATCAAGGATCAACAAGTGACAGCCTGAATCAACTGCTTAAAATGCTTTCCGATGCACGGAGGGGGGTCGGTCGGGATGACCTCGGCCAGCGTCGCTCAACCTTCGATCGACCCGCGCGACTGTAAATACTTAGGTGAATATTATCATCATTTCATCCCGAGTTCACTCACTGCTGGGTATAGACCTCCCCTTATATCTGCCGTACTTCCCGGTTCCGTGCGTCCCTCATCCAAGTGTTTCCCGCGACGTAGGTGATTATACTTTGACAAAAGTCTACTTATTTTTCATTTATTTAGACTTCCTGGTGTGTTTATTGGTCGCTGCGTCGCTGTCGCGACTGCTCATCCCTAGGTCCTGGGTTCGATTCCTAGGTCGGGCAAAGTGTTATTAGATTTTTTCATTAGGAATTTCTCAGTAGCAGCTCGAAGTCTGGATTTGTGCCCGGTTGGGGGCAATACCACCTCTTGTAACATGGTACTCAAACATATTCGTATTATGTGGGTAAACCCGTATACTAAAGGTGTACTAAATACAACACTGCTTTACCCTTCGGGGAATACAGGCGTGAAGTTATGTTATTTAGTGACTTTTTAATACACTTATGATGTAAAAAAATGAAAAATGAAATAATGTTTATTGGAATCAACAAGTTCACGTATTACATCAGTGGTGATTGGAGCCTCCTTTTAAGCGTATAAAGCCTGTATTCGCTTCTTCTTCGTAGCTGTTGAAATAGTCAAATAGATGATCTAGCTATCTGATTATTACATTGTAATACTTTAATTATTAGGTTCTTACCTATGGAAGTACACAACCGTTTTACATTGAAAAAAACATTTTCTTTTTAACGAAAATTATCATCATCTGCCTAGCCTTTTTCCCAACTATGCCATGTTGGGGTCGGCTTCCAGTCTAACCGGATGCAGCTGAAAACCAGTATTTTACATGGAGCGACTGCCTATCTGACCTCTATAACCTTTACAGGGTAATTAATATCCATAATTATATATATAATACCCATAAGATAATACCCCTTATTAAGACTGATTTTCAGTTTCGGGCTTCTGACTACTCGTAACGACACTGTCAAAGATGCACGAATGACAGCCGGGACCAACTGCTTAACGTGCTTTCCGAGGCACGAAGGGATCCCGGTATGTAAAGATGGTCACCCATCCACAGACCAACCGCGGCAAATATAGCTTAACCTGATCGATAGACCTGTGCGGCTGTTATTATTTAGCCACGGGCCCCTACAAGGAATATTATATATTTCATTAATCGACTTAGTTAGTAAAGTTATCCAAATTCCGAATAAAAATGGAAATTAGTTGGAAAAAGGTCTGTGAGTATGGTGGGTGACGGAGAGTTTCCAGTCGTAACTCCGTCCATCCATCGGTCCGTTGTGCGGTGCTTCGACGCGATTTTGTTGCAGTTGTTGTTCAGTGAACATTTTGAGCTTTTTAGGGTTCCGCAGTCAACTAGGAACCCTTATAGTTTCGCCATGTCTGTCTGTCCGTCCGTCTGTCCGTCCTCGCTTAATCTCTGTGACCGTTAGCACTAAAAAGCTGAAATTTGGTACCGATATGTAGGTATATCAATCACGCGGACAAAGTGGTAAAATAAAATTTTGGAAAATATTTTTTTTAGGGTAGCTCCCATGTGAAGTGGGGATGAATATTATTTTCGTCGTCTACCCCATCGTGTGGGGTATCCTATGTCCTTCTGCAAATTTCAACGTGGTTTGAGATAAATCTGCTTCCACTATGGCTTTCAATTCATCGTTGCCGGCTTTCGTCTCCGGTCGACCACGGGGTTCATTGTTGAGATCAAAATTTCCAGAACGGAAACGTTCAAACTAAAAACGGACCGTGCGCTCACATGCAGTACCATGTCCATACACGGTACTGTATGTGCTGCGTTAGTGCTGGTTAGTGCCTCGACGGAACTTGTATTCGAAAATAACGCGCAATTTCGATTTTTCCATGGTTACCTACGAGAGGACGAGGAGGAGAGACAACTATGGGACGACGGGAAAGCAAATGAAGAAGTGATTTGTAAAACAAAATGTCATGCATTATAAATTTTTCATGGTTACCTACGAGAGGACGAGGAGGAGAGACAACTATGGGACGACGGGAAAGCAAATGAAGAAGTGATTTGTAAAACAAAATGTCATGCATTATAAAAAATTAATTTGAATTTGGAATTCTAATATAGAATGAAAAATATCGATCTTCACAATAGCCAGTATGAAAAATCGGCAATTTCATCAATTACCTGATTTACGAGAATAATATGTTCAAAAGTTAAACATATCCTTGTGATTTCACTTGTTTTTAGTAAATACTTATTGTAATACAAAGGGAGCTCATGGTTAAATGTTTTGTTTTGGTGATTGCTTAAAGCGATTGATAATCGTACATACTAATATTATAAATGTGAAAGTTTGTGAAGATGTTTGGATGTTTGTTACTCAGTCACGCGTAAACCGTTGAACAAATTTCGATGATAATTGGCACATAGATAGACTATTTTCTGGATACACATAGGATACTTTTTATCCCGATATTCCCACGGGATCGAAACTTACGCGGGTGAAACCGCAGGGCGCTGCTAGTAATATTATAAATGTGATATAGTTTGTGAAGATGTTTGGATGTTTGTTACTCAGTCACGCGTAAACCGTTGAACAAATTTGGACGAAAATTGTACATAGTTGGTACATAGTTAGACCATTTCCTGGATTAACACATAGGATTCTTTTTATCCCGATATTCCCACGGGATCGAAACTTACGCGGGTGAAACCGTGGGACGCTGCTAGTTATTTATATAATCTCCCCTGGATGCTTTGAATGTGTGGTCGCTCTCCCGTTGGTCACGTATTAAGAACGTATAAATATAAAATGGCATTAATTCTATGAATTGCCAATCATAGCGAGGTACCTACTCTCCAATATCGCCGAAACATTAATCTTACAGTGAATGCCATGCCATTGAATAAAAAGTATTACCCAGTGATTTTTATTCATCGATCTGGGGGCCTAAAAATGTCACTTTGGAGAATCACAAAAGGATAACATTATGAATTATAATATGGCGAAGACAGTGCGTGTTTTTCTTTTTTTCGCTGCCCTACGTAGGTACAATCAAAGAGATTGGGATTGGATTTGGATTGGATTGATTGGTATTTTAGCATAGACAAAAAAAATACGATAAACTTAACAGTTAACTGTCCAATATGTCATAATTTTATGATTCTGCGAAAGTGGCCTTTTTAGGTCCCCAGACCGCTAATTCCCATAATTAAGAACATTCAAAATCTATTCGCAATCTCATCTCAGCGACAATCAATGTCAAAAATGTATGAAAATTAGAGGTATTTTTGACAGATCAGGGGGGCAATTCTCGTAATTTTAAGTTCACAGTCCGACAGATCTCTGTCTCAATCTGTCAAACATACCTCCAATTTCCTTAGATTTTGACAAGTTTTTGACATTTGTTTGTCGCCGAGATGAGATTGCGACTAGGTTTTGTACGTTTTAAATTACCTACGAGTATTGGCCTTCAGATTGTGAACGTTCTTAAAATTACAAGAATTGCCCTCTGATCACAGTAAATATGGGTGCCCCGTGGTTAGAATAGAAGCCGACTCTAACAAAGTTGCGATTATCTCGAAACCATAGGTACATGGTGTACACACACAACTTTAACACCAGTCTTGTGTCAACCTAAAGAAAGGATTTTTTTAAAGTTAGGATAATAATACAAGAAAATACTATACATGAGTATATGAAAATATTACATAATAGCTATTTCCTATCATAACATAACATTACTGATCTTAATAGATAATTTTAAATGAAAGCTTTTAATTGCAACTAGAAAGGTATTCTAGCTGCAATTAAAACCTTTTCATTTCATGTCCATGAATTTATTTAGAACCTAAAATTTTAAATATTTATTCGTAGTGGTGAGGTATATTTTTTTAAGGCCACTACCTAATTCTAAGAAAAGTGGTATAAGTAGACATATCCACACGTAGCAAACGTGTGGATATGTTCACTTATAACATATGTGTGTACCTACCCAGAATCTTGACTCGTAAAACAAGTTAGTAATGTTGTTAGGGGCCCCGTTATACCCACCCACTACTGCGATCTGTGATTATTACCGTTTATAATTAGTAATCGTAGATTCACACATTATACTGGCACCTATGTAATATTCAGATGATCAGTTACTAAGCCAAATGTATCAAATGTTTTATCGATAGACCAGGTACGTAAGTACTTCTGTAAGTAGTACCTTCTAGTATCTTCCTATGCTGTTTTATTACATAACTATATATAAGATCCACACGTTGACCAGTTGTCCAGTTATCTTTCGTCTTAATGAGTTTGTAAAATGTTTAAAAATAATGCAAGTTACTCTAGTAAACTGTAAGTGATGCTCAGAAAGTCAAAGCCAATTTCAGGATCTGTAGATATGTTATAAGAACAAGATAAATAACAGCTGCGCTTTTCTAACACAACTGATGGATAAATTTCCTTTTCGTATCTACTTGTAAATGACAGAGGCGAAGAACTTTCACTATTTTATGTTTTCAAAGAATACCTACTGTCACTTTATGTAGATATCAAAATTTAAATGTTGACGTACCTTCGCGGGTTCTATACGTTTATCCTCTAGCATTAGGTAAAGGAAGGTGTGTGTATAATTCAATCAACAACATCTTCCGCTTGGCTTGTTGCGTCCGCCGTGGCTAAAACTTCCTGTATTGAGATTTTATTAAACCGCTGACAAAATTTTTATAATACTAAGTATACTTGTATAGGTAGTACCAATAAAATAAAAATATTTTAAATGTCTGTCTGTGTGACTGCTTACTTCTTCTAAACTACAGACTGGTTTTTAATGTGGTTTTCACTATGATTCAGACCATTTAATTCACATTCGGAAGATTTAAAAAGTAAGTTCATTAGTACCTAGTTCACTTAGATTATTAGTATTCACTGGGGGCCTAAAAAGGCCACATCGGCAGAATCATAAAAGGATAACATTATGAATCATAACAGACAGTTAACTGTTAAGTTAATCGTATCAAATTCCATTGGTGAAGGATTTTTCAGTTTTTTTTTTGTCTGTGCTAAAATACCAATCAATCCAATCCAAATCCAATCCCAAACTCTTTGATTATACCTAGGTAGTGCAGCGAAAAAAAGAAAAACACGGACTGTCTTCGCCATAATAACATTCGATAATGTTATCGTTTTATGATTCTGCCAAAGTGGCCTTTTTAGGCCCCCAGAAATCTCTATTTTTTGACACACACGTCCCATATGTGAAAAAAGTTTTTTCGCAAGGGAGGGTCGCTACTTTACATTTTATAAATCAAATTGTTTTCGAATGAACTGGCAAAATATACTTAGGCATATATGGTAAATGTTATCTTTTAAATATATTTAAGTAAACTGAAATACATTTAGGTATGTATTAGCAACACATGAAGAGTAATATAGCTCCAGTACGTAAAAGTTGACAAAGGATACAGATACCAACCTAATCGTTCATTAACTTCACTACAATATATTACAAGTAAAATTATAGATGATAAATATGACAATGCAACGTGTGATAATCTGCATTCTTTGAAAACCAAAAGAAAGTTTTTGAAGGTGATTTACTGAAGTCATTATCAATTTAGCATAATTATCATTTACGTTGTTTCCAGTGGGTATCGAAGGCTTATTAAAAGCTGTGATCTTAGTACAATAGTTTATAACGCCCGGAGGTGTAGTACCTACAGGACGGCTGATGTGTCTGAGCTTGCTGGGTGTCGAGTGTGCGCTGCCAGGTTATATAAATACAAATAGGTGAAGAGGGGCAACGGAGACCTCTTGCACTTTCTTGACGGTGAACGTCGCAGCGACCAGTCCTCGCCGAGCATCATGGCTCGACACGCGTGTCTGTGTCTTGGTGTGTTGTTGCTCAGCTGTCTCGGTAACTATTCTTTTTTTTTTATTACCAAAATAGACTGCTATAAATCTAGAGGATAAATATATTTATTTTACATTAAATATTTAAGTATCCTTTATCGAATTTGCTGGATACATTAATATTATATGTCCTTATTTAATTTTTATTTAATAAATAAGTATCTCTATCTTCTATGATTTTTTGTGCCGGTAAAAAGCCGCTGTTTACATTTATTATGACATTATGTAACAATTTTTTTAGTTAATCCATTAATTTAAATATGGTTTTTTTTTATAGAGTTTTATATTATTTTAAATACACACCTTCCTAATTAATTATTTGTATAGTTTTTGCATTTATTTTGAAATGTTAATGTTGATTGATTACAGTGTATAATATTCTTATATCGGTTTCACAAATAAAAAAAAAAGAACAAAGTTTGCAACTATCTTACAATTTTGAATATGAATATTATAATATTTTAATAAATATAGTATGTTGTCAAATAACTACGTTTACATAAGTTAAAGTTCGCTTTTATTGTAACAAAGAAAGACCGCCGGCTACCGACGTGGCTCGTTTACTTCGCTTGACCTCGATTTCTTTTCAACGTTTCAACTTTCAATGCCGACATGGAATAGAGCTGCAATTGACTCAGAATATTCTAAACTCAGAACTCCCGCAAAAAACCTAAATAATTTAGAAACAAATCGTAAATATAACAAAGCTCACAATTACATTTCACAGCTTTGAAAGGCATTATTAACTAATCACGTAATTAAAGCTTTCGTTATTCGTATTGCATGCAAGTGCACAACATGGCGCATTCAACATGAATACCTATAAAAACTATATATGCCTAGTTACTGCAATTATTGAGCACGGCATGTATATATACCTACATGTAGGTACGGTACTGCAATGAAACTGCAGGTAGGTACTACATTCCTTTACCCGCTGTGTTGTAATAGCGGCTTACGTTAAGTGGTGTTACCTAATGAGCGCGATAAGACTGCAGTGTACTCTGTTTCTGGCTCAAAATATTAGATAGATGCATGGTTATATAAGTCTCAGTAGTTAACCCCGTAACAATGAATAATAGTAGCTGACGTTTTTTTTTTTTTGCTGCAGTGAATGGCGAGACGCGAGTTAAGCGACAAGAGGATGATGGAGGAGATGACGCCACCCCAGAACAGTTGTGCGATGGTCGCCCGGCTGACGAATATTTCCGTCTTTCCACCGAAGGAGATTGCCGCGATGTAGTCAGGTAGGTTTTGCACAACTACGGCTTAGCATACTTCATTTGTTGTAACGACTTAATATACCCACGCCACGTTGTGAATGTTGTGATATAGTAGTTTCGAAATATTACTGAGTTGCAATGTTATTCTGTCGTCATAAGTTTGTCATGTTTCTATCAGATTCTAGAGAAAACTGGTAAGTAACCAAACCAGTTCCATGAATCACTCAGTCGTAATGAAAGCTTGCAAGGTTGGCTTTATGGGTTTTATATACACTTAGTACTGATATTATAAACGACATAGCTGTATTTGCAACAGAAAGTTGGTACAAAGTCCCTTGCAGCTAGGTACTGATAGTAGACTACTTCCAAATATTAACATGAAGGTTAGTACTTAGGCACTTAATTTATTTGTGAATGTGACAAAGGACCGTTGTTTGCCGTTTGATTAATTTATGGACGCTGTTTAGTATGCAGTGAGGCAATGACTGATATTCCAGTCTGTGCACAGAACGTTCACCCTCGTGCCGTGAATATTTGAATTAATATTGAACTTGTACAACGTAAAAGCTTAGTGCACGTACCGTAACTATACTTTTTAATACTGATGGTGATGACTTAAGTTTCAGCATTACCTACATATTAGTATCTGTTTTGACAAAGCTTCTTGTCAAGTCATCTCCACAAGTTATATAATATACTAGCAGCACCGCGCGGTTTCACCCGCATAAGTGTCGATCCCGTGGGAATATCGGGATAAAACTATCCTAAGTATGTCCTTTCCCGGGACTCAAACTATCTCTATACAAATCTCATTTATAATATTAGTATGGATTCGTTAAATAGCATAAAATGTATGGTATACTAGGTACCCATTAGGACACTACTAAGGCCGCGTCCAAACCAAAGCGGTCGTCGCGTTCATTTTTTTCGGCGAACCCAAGCGCGTGGTCTCGCAGTGAGTGACATAAATGAACGTGGCGATCGCATATTTGCGCGACCGATCGATTTGGTTAGGACACGGGCTTAAGAAAGTAAGTAACACCTACCCCAAAACAAGTAAGTTCTTAATTGTGTCTTGCATATTTAGCATAACTGTGTACCTACTTTACATCTAAAGCTACGTCCACATTTGTGACATTTCATTAGATGATATATGACTGTGATATTTATCATATCATATTTATCATACGCATGCAAAAAATAGTAACAATCTAATGTCACGCACCGATCCATTTCAAGGTCTCGCGACGCACGAACCCTGTGTATGTGTACATTGTACGCTAGCTACGAGTAGTAACGAGTAACGTGGTATTGTCACAGAATACAGTCCGTTGAAATGTCACTAATGTGGGCGATGCCTAACAAAACTTTATTAATATAATCTTGTTGATTTCATTTACCTGCAGGAATGTGTTTATGTTATTAAGGTTTACCCACATGTTAAGTGTTGGCTGAGTTTGCTAAGAGTATCGCTGTGTACAGGTGCGACCAGGGCGGTGAGAACGGCGTTACTCGGCTCGCCTCAGTGCGCTGCCCAGGCGGTCTCGGCTTCGATATCGACCGTCAAACTTGTGATTGGAAAACAAATGTTAAGAATTGCGATAAAGTAGAAAGTAAGTTCCGTCGTATGGCGGAAGTGGACGTGCGGAGGGCTAAGCTTCCGTTATGGACCCGGTCCAGTGTCGCAAGCCGGAGTACCTGTTAGCCTTCCGAATGACCACTTCCTGCTATTATGCATTTAATTAAATGTCACATTTCTTGTCAACCCAGGTGCACTAGGTCAGGTCTTAAACAAATCACTTGCCCGTCTGGACTGGCTTTCGATCTTGATAAACAAACCTGCGACTGGAAGGGTAAAGTGGCCAACTGTGACAAACTTGAGAGTAAGTGCCGAAATGAAGCTATTGGCGCGTAGCGAGCAACTAGGCTTGGGTGAAGGGGCCGCGTCGCACTGTAGTTAAGGTGTATTGCATGAGGCCCCGGACAGAGGGAGTGGCCGCCGTGGACCGACCCGATTATTATGCATTAACATTATTTCTACAACAAAAATAAAGTACACAAACACAGTCTATTAACATTTGTACACAGTTCATTGTAATTATGGACATGTAACACGTTGCACAAACACACATAATTCATTTACCTACACACTACATTAAACAAATAAGTACCTAATTATCACAAAATGAAATACAAAATTATCCACCTATTTGTATTGATAATATAAACGAAACATAATATATATAAAAATATTTTTAAAAGGAATTAAGGTACTTCACAAATCTTTGAGATCGCAAACGATAAAATAAAAGTAAACCACTGGACTTGAAATCTGCTGAAAGTTGATATAAAAAACACAGTGCACGTAGAAATTCGATAAATCTGGACATTCTCAATAAAAGTTAGATTTTTAGCTGAGAAACAAAATAAGAATTAATAATATACACTCTACATTTCTACTGCGCATTCCTTCAAAACTTGCTAACTTATGGCTTAAGCTTCATTACCATGACACTGACTAACGACAATATACAAAATATTATTTTGTCGTGGAGGGAACCTAATTATTACTAACCGTTGAATAGTTCACAACATTAACTTAGCTACCTATGTATTATACACCAAATCTGCTTTAACCAAAGTAATTTGCTATATATCAATAAGGTATTTCTTAAAGTTACTTGCCATTTGAAATAATAATTTCGTTTCAAAAGCTAGAATAGCATGTAAATATATTTTGTAATGGATATTTTATTATTCCAAGTCTGTACTAAATACAGTATTCATGGAATTTAAGCAATAAAATAAATTCGGCGTCAGTTAAAATATATTTTAATGCTAGTCTATTCAAATATTTTAATTAAATAAATGTTGGTTGGAAGGGAAATTCATCACCCAAAACCCGATGATTTCTTTCATCAAAATAAAAATTCTTCTTAATACACCATAACATCTTGGACTCATAATACGATACCAATGTTTCTTATCTTTTTTACAGTTTAATCATCTAATAAATCTGTATAACCATTTAAATATAATTGACAATAAATACCAACCTACTTATTTATCAGCTATCCTATTCCTTACTTTTTGTCTTCTGTTAACTTGATCATTGTTTCATGCTTGATTTCCTTCTATTTTCTTATTGACCCTTGAACACTGTTACAATGAAAACACAAACGAAGTAATTATGTAAGTGGCACCTGCGTATGTGTATAAGCGATACACCGAAACCCTCCAAAATAAATAAAAATATGCGAATTCGTTAGACTTATTATATTCTGTATTTCAGAACCCAGGAAAATTTTGCCTATCCTGAAAACGGATGAACCCATCTGCCCTGAAGGAAAATTAGCCTGCGGAAGTGGCGACTGTATAGAAAAGGAACTTTTCTGTAATGGAAAGCCTGACTGCAAGGATGAGTCTGACGAAAATGCTTGCAGTAAGTATATAAGAAACTTAAAAAAACTAATGCATAAGAATAACTTATTTTTGAGACAAATATGTAACTTTACTTTTCTTTACAGCGGTCGACGTGGATCCCAACAGAGCCCCTGACTGCGACCCCAACCAGTGTGCACTTCCCGATTGTTTCTGCTCAGCAGACGGAACTCGTATCCCAGGAGGAATTGAGGTTAACCAAGTCCCACAAATGATAACAATTACTTTCAATGGTGCCGTAAACGTCGACAACATTGACTTATATGAACAAATATTTAACGGACAACGTCAAAATCCTAATGGTTGCCAGATTCGTGGTACGTTCTTCGTGTCTCACAAATACACAAATTACGCTGCCGTTCAGGAATTACATCGTAAGGGTCACGAAATCTCCGTATTTTCTATTACCCACAAGGATGATCCAAACTACTGGAGCAGTGGAAGCTACGACGACTGGCTAGCTGAAATGGCTGGAGGGCGTTTGATCGTAGAGCGGTTTGCTAACATAACTGACTCATCAATCATTGGCGTCCGCGCACCTTATCTGCGTGTTGGTGGAAATAGGCAATTCGAAATGATGGCTGACCAGTACTTTGTTTACGATGCGTCGATTACCGCTCCGCTTAATCGTGTTCCCATCTGGCCATACACACTATACTTCCGTATGCCACACAAATGTAATGGTAATGCTCACAACTGCCCATCAAGAAGCCACCCGGTTTGGGAAATGGTAATGAACGAACTGGACAGAAGAGACGACCCAACTTTCGATGAATCTCTTCCTGGTTGTCATGTGGTCGACTCTTGCTCTAACATCCAAACCGGAGATCAGTTTGCCCGTCTTCTGCGTCACAACTTCAACCGCCACTACAGTACCAACCGTGCTCCACTAGGTTTCCACTTCCACGCTTCATGGCTTAAATCCAAGAAAGAGTTCAGAGATGAGCTTATTAAATTTATAGAAGAGATGTTGGAAAAGAACGACGTTTACTTCACTTCTCTCATTCAAGTAATCCAGTGGATGCAGAACCCCACAGAGTTGACGTCACTCAGAGATTTCCAAGAGTGGAAACAAGACAAATGTGACGTGAAAGGTCAACCTTTCTGCTCTTTACCAAATGCATGCCCCCTCACAACTCGCGAGTTACCAGGGGAGACTCTGCGTCTTTTCACTTGCATGGAATGCCCCAACAACTATCCATGGATTCTAGACCCCACGGGTGAAGGCTTCAATGTTAAGAAGTGATCTCTTTAAGATAAATTAAAAGACTGTACACATGTAAATAATACTCAATAATGTTAATAATAATTACAATAATTATTATGAATGTGGCAAGGGTCATCTTGCAGTGAAATTGTTTTTATTAGATATATTAAATACAAGTGAAAAAGTGACTACCGTTCAAGTAATACCTACTGCCGTTACTGGTTTTTTAGCAAATATAGGTAAAAACTGACGTTTCATAGTAAATTAGGTTATTTTCTACCTACATATGGACAATAAATTTTTAATTTTACGTAATCTTATTTTATTTGGTATTCAAACCTTTTCCCGACCGTACAAACCCCTATCAACACACCTGAGGCCCTAGACAACTGGAAAAGTCAAAATCTATTCAATTGACGAAAAGATTATATAACGTTAGTCCAGTTCAAAGTTGTTACAGAAATACGAAACGCTTTGAAAGCACTTTTGAAAGCAATTGCTAGTTGTCTAGGCTCTCTGGAATAGGGAAGTTAACTTAGGTACTTCAAACTTATACCTCGAAAAATGCAGGTGTAGTGTAGGTACTAAGCGCGCTTGAATGTATCTACTTATGTAGTTACATAAAATTGAGAGATAGAACCTCAGATGATTGATTTAGTTTCTGAATATTAATCGCTTTATCCAGACACACACATTGTGTCAAGTTCAGTAGGAGATGAAAAGGGCGATACACACCCGTGTGTTGCGCATCACCCGTATCTTACACGAACCATTTCGAGCTACTTTTGAACTCAAACCGACGACGAAATCAAAAACTATTAGAACTATATACAGGGTTACTTTTCAAAGACCGTCCAAATTTTTACATGGTGTTCTACCCATGAATATAAACAACTTTCACTATGGGACCAATTCTGAAATCACGAAAAAAAAAAAAATCAACTGTTTCATACATTTTGGTCAAGTAGGTATTGAAGTTTTGTATGAAACAGCTGATTTTTTTTTCGTGATTTCAGAGTTGGTCCCATAGTGAAAGTTCTTTATATTCATGGGTAGAACACCATGTAAAAATTTGGATGGTCTTTGAAAAGTAACCCTATATATGTATAGGTAGTTCTAATAGTTTTTGATTTTGTCGTCGGTTTGAGTTTAAAAGTCCCATATAAAGATTAACTTTCCTTGGAAAGTTTTTGAGTTAGGTTCTATAATATGATTTTTTTCCACTTAGTTTAACTTTTTTACTAAAAAACAACCGACTTCCAAAAGAAAACACTACAAAGTAAAAAATAACTTTAGAATATTTTATTTGCTTATAATGGTAGGTACATACACATACAATGTGATGTTTTTAGGGTTCCGTACCTCAAAAGGAAAAAACGGAACCCTTATAGGAACACTTTGTTGTCCGTCAGTCCGTCCGTCTGTCCGTCAAGACCCTTTATCTCGGGAACGCGTGGAGGTATCGAGTTGAAATTAAAACCATATACTCTGGTCTACAGTCCCTTGAAGCTATGAAAAAATCAAACACCTAAGTTAACGTAAAAAAGATACGGCCGTTTATGCCGCAAACCACGTATCTAGGTATATTTCTCAAGGGAATCAAAAAAGGACATAATTCAGGTTTCTAACATTTTATACCCAAAAATTAAATTAGCCAAAAATTTCATTCTGGTGCCGATTCCATTGTTCACAAACTAAACTAAATTTAAGTTCAGTGCATCTTTTTCTTTATATTGCATTGAAAACTTATATGGAGTAGTGACAGGCGCTGATTTCTTTGACAGGACTAAACTAAAATTTATCTTTTCCTTTTTTTAATGAAATAAAAGAAAAAGATGCACAGCCGGTCGATTCTGTAAAAATCTCACCGTGAAAACTTAGGTGAAGTGAGTTTGTTTTTGCTAGGAATTGACACTATTGACAGCTCACTCCACGCTCACTTCACCTAAGTTTTCACGGTGAGATTTTTACAGGATAGCACCGCTGAACTTAAATTTAGTTTAGTTTGTGAACGAGGGAATCGGCACTATTTCCGTTAATGACAAGGATGCGATCTTCTATGATGTTGTGGTCACCTATGACATCCATGCTCCCGTCAAAAAAGTGAAATTAAAACGCCCATTTGCACGATGGACGACTTTTTACACAGATGGCCATGCAAGAAGTAGGAACGTACCGCACGTTCCGTAAAGGTATCGTAGGTACTGATGAGACCTGGAAACTATTTAAAGCTGCAAGGAATAGATGTAATCAGACGATAGGCAATGCAAAATGCCGCTTTCTAGTTTTTTCTTTCTTAATTGTCTTATATTTCAAGTGGTTATAATTCATTTTGTACGCCAATGGTGGCAAAACATGTTGAAACTCCCAGATTTTCACTTTTACATCCACATTTGCACTTATATGTTTAATATTACACATGTTTACAAATAAATATATCTTTATCTAGATACTATCAATTTTATTCTTCCTCTTCTGCCGAAATTTAGAAATTTCTTGGAACTCTTAAATTGGTATCGGCAAACCGAGACATTTAGACCTTCTTAATCCAATTGACTTGGACGATCTCAACCGTCTGTTTCTACCATGGATCGTCTAACCAAACAACAAACTCTGTCCATAATTTCTGGTTTAATGCGTTCTCATATTAATCCTTTCATTTTCGTCCCAGTTGAATCGGGAGAGAAAATTATTCATTCTATCTATTGAATCAAACGCGTTGGGCACTATCACCAGTGGTAGGTATGATCAAAACTATTCCGGATCATCTCCAACCCGCGATTACCCACATTGTAAATAAATCCCTATACACCGGAGTATTTCCTTCCCTGTGGCACGAAGCCTATGTTCAGTCATTCCCTAAGTTTTTAATCCCTCTCTTCTTACTCACTTCCACTCCATTTCTGTCCGTCCCTGCCTATCCAGTGCTCGAGGCCTGAACAATTCTCCAATTTTCTTCATCGTAACTTACTCATTAGCCCTCCCTAAAGTTACTGGCGATATAAGAGCAAGACTGGAAGACACCAAAATTACTGCACTAGTGTTGGTCGATTTCTCGAAAGCCTTTAATACCGTCAGCCTCGACATCCTGTTTTCCATTCTGTCCTATGTTATGGTCTCTTCCCAGGCACTGGCATTCCAGTGAGTGAGTGTCTGTGTTACGGCACTAGGAGCTTAGCAAGCCACCTGTCAGTGCGTACGTAGCCTTCTAGGTTTTTACAGTAAGTATAATATGAGTAGTTAAATAAGTCACTAAATAAGGTAATAAATTCACGTTACTTACGGTCTATGATGATAAAAATAACGGAGGGACTCGTGGCTAAGTAATAACAGCCACATGCGTCCATCGATCAGGTCAAGCTACGCTTGCCACGGTCGGTCCGTGGACGGGTGACCATACATTACATATTCGTTCATGTTGGAGATTCTTCATCATTCTGGTGTGGGGGGGCTACAAACGGTGTAGTTACGCCACTGCTTTAGATGTATGAGGAACAGGGTGTAAAGTTTACTCATCCTCCATAGAGAAGGGAGGGTCCTCCGACCAGACGGCTGTTGGAGCCGAGTATGCCGTCTGGCGACTGCCTACTGCCGCGCGTGTTTGTATGAAGATTTTGTTTTTTGTTAGGTTGTGAGTTTCTTAATTGACAGGCTTATGGTGATTTATCGAGGTAAGCACAGCTTTTATGCCTATAAGCAATGCACGCCACTGGTCGTGTTTGGTGGACAACTGCCCGATAATTCATGTCGGCCTGTCGCGCCCGCGCGCGGTAACCTATCGAAGTCGGTAATTAAAGAATTTGCAAAAAAATGTCCGAGGAGACGACACTGTGCGCTAGTGAGCAAAATAAAATGTTCTGTGCTTTTTTAGTGTTTACTTCGTTAAAGCCTACTCTCAGCTGGGTCAAGTCCCTTTTTTTTTCAAACCAAAATCCTGAATCCTGGTGACACCTGAAGGCCAATTCCAGTAATTAAAAACGCTCAAAAACTAGTCGCAGTCTCATCTCAGGCTTCCTACAGACGGACTGCAACATCGCAGTTTGGATGCAGTTGACTTTAACTGCTTCGAAACCGAGTTATGTCAACTGCGTCCAAACTTCGAAGTTGCAGTTGGGATGCAGGTCAAATATCTCTCTCTTAGTTTAGACCCTCAACGACAATCAATGTCAAAAATGTAAGGAAATTAGAGATATTTTTGACAGATTGAGGCTGAGATCAGACTGTGAATGTTCTTAGAATCAGAATAACGAGAATTGCCCCTCTGGTGATTATGTTTGTTGGGACAGTTGGGATTGGGAGTCAGTCGAATCCTTGGGTAACAACAACGATATCAACCTAACAAATGGGTCCAGAAAAATAAGGATGCATACGCGAACGAGATAGAGAAAATATATTTCTGTCTTGTTTACTCTTACTACTGGATCGGTGTCCTCTCATCGTTATTTTTGACGTGAATACGTCTTTAAAATTGCTTCCATAAGTAGTGGGGGTTAGTCAAAAATAAAAATGAAAATAAAATCGGGGGATACAGATTGGTGTTGCAGCTTCATATCTATCATCTCCATCCTAAATTCAATTACACCATTGGATCGCTAAAGAATTAATTACGCCAAGTGAGGTCGCAGAAGGTGGAGTCGCTACGCAAGGCGTGCACCGACGCGCGACACCTGTACACCAGGCTCCGCAGGCTGCGCATCCGCCCTCCGGATGCGGAAGCCACGGAGGCGGAGCTGTACGAGGGGTACAGAGCGGCGAAGACCGTCCTCCAAGAGGCTGTCCAGCGGGACGACATCCCTGAAGTGACCGGGGTAGATCTGAGAGTGGCGGTAAGAAGGCTGAAGGCCAAAAATACCGCCCCAGGACCCGAAGGCTTGCCAGATAAAGCCTGGGTCCTGGCCTCGAGGGCTCTCGGGCCTCGACTGAAGGCGCTCTTAAGCGCACATTTGGAGAGAGGCCAGTTTCCACTCCGTTGGAAGACGGGGAAGCTGGTCCTCATTCGGAAGTCAGGGCGCCCGGACTCTCCGTCCGCATTCCGGCCCATCGTGCTGCTCGACGAGGTCGGCAAGCGCTTTGAGACTATCTTGGGGTCGGCTTCCAGTCTAACCGGATGCAGCTGAATACTAGTATTTTACAAGGAGCGACTGCTTTTCTGTCTCTGACCTCCACAACCCCGTTACTAGGTCCCACGATAACCTTTAGTAAGGCTGGTTGTCAGACTTTCGGGCTTCTGATGACCCGTAACGACTGCCAAAGATCTTGCGAGTAGTGAAGTGAAACGAACGCTCTAGAATTTTCGCAACTGCGCGTTTAGCGCCTTTGCTAGTCACCTAGCGTGTATGTAATGATGTGAAGGCACTAGGCGCTAAGCAAGCCATAGTATTTTTCTAGGTATATTGGCGGAAGTAAGTATATTTTGGATAAAAAGCTATGGTAACACCGTAGCGATCGCGAACATTGATGTTCAGGGAATTACCCGGATTTAGTCTATTATATTTCATTCAGATAAGATATTCAGTATTTTTGAGGTGCTTCGGTTTTTTCGTAAAATTTAATTTGGTCACACTTCATTGGACACGACAACACGCAAAACGCCACGCGCTCGCGCCCGCTCCGCGCCCCAGTCTGGACGGACACGATGCGTGCGTCCAGAGTGAGCGCGGTGCGGGCATGGCGCGGGTGCGGGAACGCGCGCGGTCTGACTGTCCGCACTGGAGCACGGCTGCGTTCTGCGTGTTGTCGTGTCCAGTGTTTATCAAAATATAATATGAATGAAGAAGACTTATTTTTACTAGAAAAAAACCGGGCAAGAGCGAGTCGGACTCGCGCACCGACAGTTCCGTAACATCCGGGTTTATGCATAAGGTTTATGTTTATGAAATTAAATGTTTTTTTTTATTTTTTGGTTTACGATTTATGATGTATTAAAAAAAAACTACTTACTAGATCTCGTTCAAACCAATTTTCGGTGGAAGTTTACATGGTAATGTACATCATATATTTTTTTTAGTTTTATCATTCTTTTATTTTTTTAGAAGTTACGGGGGGGGGGGTGTCAAGGGGGTGTAAAATGATATTAGAAACCTCAATATCATTTTTGAAGACCTACCCATAGATACCCCACACATATGGGTTCGGTAAAAAAAAAATTGAGTTTCGGTTCTAAGTATGGGCAATAATGGGGATCCCTAAAATTTATTGTTTTTTTCTATTTTTTTGTGGGAAAATCTTAATGCGTTTCACAGAATACATCTACTTACCAAGTTTCAACAGTATAGTTCTTATAGTTTCGGAGAAAAGTGGCTGTGACATACGGACGCACAGACAGACGGACGGACAGACAGACAGACATGACGAATCTACAAGGGTTCCGTTTTTGCCATTTGGCTTCGGAACCCTAAAAAGCTCGAACTAGTTTGAGAACCCCGGTCCCCGCGCCGCCCGTGCCCTCGACGCGCACCCCCTGCGGCCACTAGTATGAACGAGCTATGGCATAAGTTGCTCGCGCGCTGCCCGCGCCGAGCAGCCCGCGCCGCTCACCGCGCCCTCGTGTCCGCTGGCCACTATGGACACGAAGTTCAAAGGAAGTTTATATGTTTGAGTTCGCCGCGCCGCGCCCGCCCCGCGCCCGCTCCGCAGTCTGGCCAAACACTTTGGGTAAGGAAATCGAAAAGCATAGAGGGCATCGCGGTATCCATACCACAGTATGGATACCGTGATGCCCTTTATGTTTTTTCAGTTTATGATTAATGTTTACTCTGTGTATCACAATACACATCATACACAGAGTAAACATTAATCATGCGTGTTGATTGGTCAAATATCACATTGTTGGGCTTGGCCAATTGCAATTCTACATGTCAATCACCTAGTGTCATTTTGACAAATGATCGAACGCGGCGTGTAATTGCCTTATTTGCCGTACTTTCTTTGTTTTTTTTTTACAGTGTTAGAAGTTTGTCCACAGAGTACTTTTTGATAGACTAGTTTGTCGAAGTCGAGGCGTCGGGTGGCGCTGTTGGTAAACATCATACAAATGTATTGAAAAACAAAATAGCGGTGTTAGTTCCGATTTTGGCCACGTGCCCACAGATTTTGTACTTGTACAGCTTAGAGTAAGAAAGCTATAGAGCATCGGGTAGCGTGGCCGCACATGAGACAAAAAACTAACTTAACATAGGCTACATGAGTAGCTGCCTTGAAAAAACTGGCACGCACTGAGAGACGGAAATAGTATAGCTTTATCCTTTTCTGTTACTTATAATAACTCAATACTTTATCCCTTTCTTGTGGAAATGAAATGGAGATACCCGCCGTCTATACTTTTCTTTGTCTAAGTTGTACAGCTATAGACTAGTCGAGACTTCTTTGATGTATTTGGGTATCGTAGACAGAGAAACTAATAGACGCAGTGACAATTCCTTTCTCGCTTACACAAGAAAGAGAGCGAAAATTACACTACGAATGTTTTAGACAGAGATACAATTATCCATTTTTTTGTCCCTTACCGTGTAACCGGTTTATTCAAGGTCAGCAACTCGAATTGCGAAACTAACTTTGACACTTCATGCCCTCATTGTGTTTGATGTTCAAGTTTTGCTTATTTTTATGTTATATTACGATTCTAATCCAGTGAGAAGACAAAGAAATTATCCGTATATCACATCGACGATTCTACAATGGTGCGTTGTCGTGTTTTATTTCATGTAAAAGCGATAGTGAGAAGAAAATTGCCGGTGTGTCTTTTCACGCGTAAGTACGACTGTTTTGTCCCTAAATGTAGTTTCTTAGTGATCATTATTTATTCCATAGCATGACGGAACGATATGTCTTAATAGGATTTTGTCGAGTTTTTATCATTCATAACCTATAATTAATATCATGTAAGTGTTGCCAGCGTCTGCTAAAAAATGCCCCGAGTCTCGATCTTTTAGGGGAAGCTTCTTAAACTATAAATATATTATATTATTTTAATTTATTCTTTCTCCTATTTGTGATCGAATAAGAATGACACATACAATTTATTATAATATTACTTTTTTCAGAAGATATTTCATAACTTTATGATTTACGTTGCAGATACAAGTTGTTGAAAGCGATAACTCAACAATATCAAAGTCAGCGTCAGTGTCAATAATACAAGAGCCAGAAAAGTCCCTCAAGGTATTCTATTGACAACATTATTTGACATTCTTCTTAAATGTGCGTTAAATATGCGTTCAACAGCGAGTCCACAGGTTAAACATAATCTATACATATAATAAATCTGTAGAAGGGTCAATTCTGTACATTGAAAATATTGAAAAAATAAATAGCGGGGGGTGTTGCTGGATCGATACCAAACCCAAATATGTGATTAAAAAAATTTTTGTCTGTCTGTCTGTCTGTCTGTCTGTCTGTCTGTATATGCAGGCATCACGTGAAAACTAACGGTTCGATTTCGATGAAACTTGGTATAATTATACCTTATTATCCTGGGCATAAAATGGGATACTTTTTATCCTGGAAAAATACGTAGAAAAAAAATTATGTTTCAGTTTTATTCATAGACGTTGTTCTGTAGAACCGCGAACACACGTTGCATTACCCGCAGTGGATTCAGCGCCGTAACTTTTTCACACGGGCAACTTTACGTAGCTCTTTCCCGTGTGAGCAGTCCAAGAAATCTTCATGTTCATATTCCGGACGCGCTCACTAACAATGTTGTGTATGCTGAAGCTCTCAATTAACTTTCTGTCGCATTGTCACGATCACTTTTTTAACAATGTTGTGTATGCTGAAGCTCTCAATTAACTTTCTGTCGCATTGTCACGATCACTTTTTTATTATTGCAAACTTTTCGTCACTGTCAGTAATTTACTGCTACATGCTACTTATCAAGGTCGGAATTACTATGAAAAAAATACTTACTACAGAACACGAGCTCAACACCAGTAGCTCAATAGAGGGATCTCCTTAATTATTATAGGCTTAGCCGTATTTGGGTCCAATAGATATTTATAAGATATCATTGTCAGAGTTACTCAAAATGGAGAAATAAACCATCCACGCGAAGACCGACATCCGCGCGGACGGAGTCGCGGGCGGAAGCTAGTTATTAATAATTTGATTGAATGTTTTAGATTTCAACACCTGAGGCGAGTGCTGTTCCAGTACAAGTTAACAAAACAGCTATCAGATCCCTAAGAAAAAGTAAGAAATATGTTCACAAAATTAAAATTGTTTCGCAATCAATAATGTGTTTTTTTTTGTTTGGAGTGTTTAGTATCTAAGTTGCATAAAAAGTCAAAATTAATAAATCTCGTGTTTTAATTAAATCCTTAAAATAATTTACCCTATTCCATCTAGCATTCCAAAAACAGGGGAATGTAGTTTTTATGGCAACATTATACGCACACATTGAAAAACTATCTCTGTCTCAACCGCGGTTACAGCACAGAACACTATACTCCTAGCGGAGAAGAACGTCATGTTCATACAAAAATGTTGGTCTAAAAGTAAGACAACTAGCGTCGCTTGTGGGCCCCTTTGGCAACTTAGACATGGCGCGAAATTTGAAAGTGTGCATGTGTGTGTATGCATGCGTGTGTATGGTTGTTGTTTGTGTGAGTGTTCTTTGGTGATTTGAATTTGTAGTTTATCAGGAAGAGCTCGCTCTAAAACAAATTACTAATTCATATTATTAACGAGTTTTTGATAATAATAGGAATCAGTAATTTATTTAGAACGTGCTCATCATGTTACTTGAAGTTCTAAAACAGAATTAAATAAAAGCACAGTTTAACGTATACAACTTTATTTATGAAGGAAACCATAATCAATAAGACACAATCATACATTACACGCCAATTGTTTGTAAATGGTACACAAGGCTACATAATTATGAAGCTATAATTTCCAGTATAAGGTGATCTCGAATTGTATAGAATTTTCGTACAATGAGGTGTCAGTTTATACTGGAAATGTTTATCAGTGCATATGCAGTACCTAAGTGTAAATTAAACGATCTCTACAACCTGTGATTCTTCCTGTTTTTGGTCTTTTAAAATTAAATTAAGATTATTATTTAGAACTATAGAGAACTTTTCTGGCCGATTGATTATTTTCTAGTAAAATATGTATGAATGAGAATAAACATTTAAGTATTATAAATTAAGTATTCATAATAAATATTTCATCGTAGGAATAACTTAATTTTAAGGTTCAAGAATTATAATTGTTTTTTAGACAGAAATAGTTAGGCTAACATAGTTTATAGATGAAGTACCAATTAACGTAAGAGAACATTTTGTATAATTTTGAGTTAGGTATATTATAACATTGGAATTCAGAATTCTCCGCTGTATCGAATGGTATTATTAAAAACTTTCTATAGTTAAAAAAAATGTCCCATAAAGTACAAATTTTTGGACTGCGACAAACGATCTAAGACAAAAAAAAATTATTTAACATTTATCTTCTCAGAAAAATAAAGTAAGTCATCGTATTAAATTATTTAGTCCATTAACTTAAACCTCAAATCAGACAATTAATTAAATAACATGTTCCTTACTTTAATTTATGATAAGTTTTTTAAGAATTATTCTCTTACATTAACATCTCACAAAACTATCTTTATTTACGCTCCTTACTGTAATATGCATAAAACGTAACAAGTAGAAATCAAATTCGTATTTGCTTTATTTTATTTTGTTTTTTAAAAAGTTCGTTGCTAATATACTGAATATTTACATTAATTTGATTCTCATTTGATACCAGAAGTATCAATTAATATAAGGGAAACCACGGTTTTTCAGGAGAACCAAAAAACGATTATATTTGAGTGGATTAAAATATAGCATGTCCCTTACATTAAAAAAACATGTTTAGTTGTGGTTTACGTTACTAATATTTTATGTGTAAACCGTCGAGCGTAGTGTAAGCAGCAAGAGAAATAGAAAGTTATACGTAATTCTATTGTAAAGGACTTTTAGTGTTGTAATTATGTAACTATAAGATTATCTACTAAAATTTATGGCATTTTAACACCATGGAAATAAGTTCTTATCATGACTAATGTTGGTATGAACCAATATTAATCATTCAAAGCAAATATATACGTTAGTTTCAGGTTTTACAGCTTAGCCATCACAGATTTAAATGAAATTTAGGAATACAAAAATAAAGCAATTGTTAATATTAGTAAACAGTCTATAAAACTTGAGTTTAAAACTTCTGAAAAGTAATAGTATTCTAATAAACAGTCTTACAAAATCTATACTTAGTAATTGAATGAATGTACTGGAAACGAACCATCCCATTTCAACTTTCACTGCTATCATGCTAGTCATCTTTCACACAATTCATGCACCTCTTCTTCGATCTTCTTCCCTGACATCCGTCCGTCCCTTCTATTCGTCATTTTAACTTTCACTGCCATCTTCTAATCATCTTTCACAAAATTCATGCACCTCTTATTCGATCTTCTTCCCTTACATCCGTCCGTCCCTTCTATTCGTCATTTCAACTTTCATTGCCATCGTACTAATCATCTTTCACAATCGATCTTTCGTTTCTAGTACATTCATTCAATTACTAAGTACAGAGTTTGTAAGACTGTTTATTTAGAAGTTTTAAACTTAAGTTTTATAGACTGTTAATGTGTTGAATTTATCATAATTACGCAGACATAAAAGTCGAAAATATAAAAATAATATTAACAATTGTTTTATTTTTGTATTTCTAAATTACATTTAAATCTGTGATAGCTAAGCTGTAAAACCTTAAACTAACGTATAGATTTCCTTTGAATGATTAATGTCAAAATGTGAACGTGTCCCTTACATTAGTTGATACTTCTGTGGCCTTAGTGTGAGTTTTTTTCACTCACGTTCGATTGCGAGCGCGTTAGAATTTTATATGGAAAAAGTTATAGCGCCGCCTGGTGGTCACTAATTTCCCATACAAAATTCTAACGCGCTCGCAATCGAACGTGAGTCGAAAAAACTCACACTAAAGCCACTGGTATCGATATGTCAAAAAAATATTATTTGTGTTTTAATATATTTATTTTCTTTTGTAGGCTCGCCTACAAAAGAAAATAAATTACAGAATCTGTTAATGCTTATGTAAAATATAGAATCTATTTTAATTGTTACATTTTGCCCTATAAGTTCACTACATGTATCTAGAAAATCAAAATTAATATTTTTTTGCAACTATTCTTTAATGCAATCTTTAACATCCCTCATGTGTGCATTTTTATTTAAATAATCACACATGATTGATGCACTTTTGTTTACACATTCAATCATATTCTTTAAATATAGTAAACAAATGGCACACAGTATCTGTAGAGGGTGTTAAAGATTGGACACGATTCACAATTTGATTCCATTCTCCTAACTATGTAACCACAAACATAGGCACATGCTTGCATCTCCCCAGTATTTTCATCCATTTGATCCATGGACAAACTGAGGGCTCCAGTCTGAAATATTTCTCAAATCATTTTTGCCTTTTTTTAAATTGGAGAGTCCGCATTTAGGCTATCAAACAATCGGTCGATTTTGTTTAGCAGGTTGACTGTAGCAAGTGCTTCTGTTGGCAGCTCTCCTGTAAAAATAAATACTATTTTAGTTATTTAAAAATAACGTAAAACAGTTTTTAAGAACAATGAACATTTTAATTGCAATAAAAGATTGACTTTTGAAAAAAGAAAATGGGTCCAGATGGTAGTACAGTACCGACCGAAAGGTCATAGGCTTGACTTACGACCTTCTTTCAATGAGTAATTAGACACATACTCGCATAATCACGCTGATTCTTAAGTTCATGGATGTTTTTTTAACATCATTATTATGATATCAACACACCTTCGATAATTTTTGCATACATTCCAGCAGACACTGAAATGGCTCAAAACTTGCGCGGCTAATATTGTACTTTCATTTCTTGTCTATTATTCGGATTTAAGTGGCTCTTCGTTAGGGGCAGGCAAACACGAAAAATGGGTTGTTGTTATCCAATTCAAAAAAATCTGCAATGTGATTCCACGTCGCGATATCTGAAAAAGACGTATATATTGATCATCATAATACAGCAGATACGATAATTAGCAGTGGGTCAAAATCGATTTACAATTTTTCTTTTACATTGTTACAAGTCAAAATAATGCCATTAAAACCATAACTTGTAAAAAAAACAAGTCTCGCAACTCAGTTCTTCTACCGTAAAAAGTTGTGAGACCCATGTAATACCAAGTCGTTTAATTTATTCAGTCCCTACTTAAGGGTCCATCTGTCTTAAGTTATTACGTAATTAGCTATCCTAACAACATCTTATAGTGACCATTTCAAGATTAAAAATATTTTATGTTTTAAATAAATAGATTGCTTGGCCATCGCATGAAAACACAATGTATCTCACAAGTAATACATATTATATTAAATTAGGTTTTTTAGTGCGATTGTCAAGTCAATAAATAATTATATCTAGGTACCTATCTACACCTATTATTCCATTATATTATACATATACAGGTACACTGATTCATTCACTGCAAATGTAACTTTGTAATCCTATATATTTATATGGGATTACAAAGTCATTTATACAGTTGGTGTATCTAGAAAAGTGGACCGAAATTGCAAAATATTTTAGTTTTTCCTTGATTTATACACTAAACACTAATCTACACAAATAAATAAAATTAGAGTGTCTGTTTGTAATATTAAAATAACCGCTTTTTACTCAATGTATAAATGCTACGGCTAATCTCTGAAACGGCTGGACCGATTTTGACGGGACTTTCACTGGCAGATAGCTGATGTAATAAGGGGTAACTTATGCTACTTTTATTTTAGAAAAAATATGAGATATGATATGATATATATGAGAAATTACTGCTGGTACTACTCCCCGTAAAAGTATAAAATTGAAAGATATTATTACCTGCAATTTGTTTTTCATTGCACTCAACATTAGTGTTGCATTTTAAGTTGTGTTTAGAAATAAATTTCTAAAACATTTGAGAAGATGGGACGTATCGTGTAGAGCAACAATTTCATGTTCCTGAAATCTAAAATGTGGTTGTTCAACAGATGCCCCTAGTTGTGAAAGTGTTCTTCTATTTACCCCATCCATATCGCAAATTGAAGACACCCAGACAAGCGCTTTACTTTGTGTAAATGATTTCATCACCACTGCTCTCAAAACGGTGAAGGAAAACATCGTGAGGAAACCGGCATGTCCTAGAACCAAAAATTCGAAGACATGTGACATCTGCCAACCCGCACTGGGCCCGCGTGGTGGATTACGGCCCACTCCCTCTCACCGAGAGGAGGCCTGTGTCCCAGCAGTGGGAACATTATAGGCTGATTATGTATGTATGTATGTATATCGCAAATAGTTGCAGCAATTATGATACATGCCTCAAAACAAGCATGGAGAACCTGTAATTAGAAAATTATGTTAATTAATAATGTTTAGTAAGAAAATAAAATAAAAATAACATACTATAGGGTCACAAATAGAAAATGATTTTCAGTTAACTAAACAGTAAATAAGTGTAAATAATTCCAATACAATAATGTACCTTTTTGATCAAAATCATTAATCTGTCTGCAGTGACATGATCTCCTGACAAATAATATGCCACAGGCTGTTTAATTCTTTTCCTTATACATAAAATCATGAACACTAGAGCATAACTTGCTATTTGTGGATCTCGTCCATACTCTCCTCCATGGTCTTGAAATCCGTCTATCTGATCAGATTTTGAATTGTAATTCAAATTTTTTCTTCAAATTACCAGCGTTGTGTCATCGCGCTTCTCTTTCTTTTCTATGAAGTTCGACAGTGACCGCACTTTAGGTCAAGTAAGCCCCTTAATTAGTCGCTTTCCTTTATCAGTTTTTTCAGTGGATTTAGCCTAAAACCAAAAATAGAGGAATGTAAATTAAGTGTGAACATAAATTTATTATTCACAATTTTAGGAACAGTAGAACCTGCCACTCATTTCACAATTTCATTGGTCTACTTTCAGTTGATATAATAATAATAATAATAATAATAAACATTTAATTCAGAATTACTTCCATATTATTTGTTAGTAACAATATAAACTTATAAACTAATGTTAGTAACATTTATTCTAGGCTGTATGTGTGAGGCACGTCGATCCTGGGGAGTGTCTACTTGACTGCGTGCAGTCGTATCCACCGCCCCAAGATCGGAGAGTCCCACCTGTCAGCCAACGTTCTAAGAATGGTGTTGGGGCTGCCGCGAACACGGCGTAGCAGAGATGCGCATCTCTTGCGCATGATGGCCGAAAAACTATCAACGTCCGCGTCGGCAAACATGCCGGACGCGCTACAAAAACGCGGCAGCCCCATCAACACCCGGAACGTGTTGTTATATTGTATGCGCAGGTCACTATATGCCCTTTGTGTAAAGTTCACCCACAGGCTGCACGTGTAAAAGGATTGGCAATACGCTTTGAAAAGCGTCACCTTAACCTGAGCCGTACAACGTGCAAACCTATGGGCCAACATCCCACATCGAACCGCCAGCGACCTGCGCTCCCGTTCTACATCAACATTGTCTTTTAAATCGTCTGAGACCCAATGACCCAGATATTTAAAATTTGCAACTCTTTTTAGAGGTCTGCCGCACAGCATAACTGGTGGAATTGTGCTATAGCATTTACTGCCTGCTTTAAAAATCATGAATTCGCTCTTTAGTGCATTATATTTGAGCCCATGAGTCTCAGCGTACGATTCACACACGTTAATTAGTTTCCTTAATGCCCTGATCGATGGGCTAAGCAGAACCATATCGTCCGCATAACTTATATTATTAATGCATACACCATCAATATGACAGCCAATTCCGGTTCTGCCAAGCTCATCGATCAGATTATCCATGTACAGATTAAACAACGCGGGCGAGGATAGCCCCCCCTGTCTCACCCCACACTCAAGCCTGTACTTAGCAGAAAAGGAGTTTGCCCATTTGACTCGGTTCTGTTGATTAGCATACCAAAATTTAAACAAATTTATTACTTCACGGGGCACATCCGTCTCATGCTGCTATTTACCCCATAGCACATTATATGATACAAGGTCAAATGCTTTTGACAAATCTAGATAACACGCAAATACTGGTGTCTTTCTCGCTGTATAGTACTGCACAGTCTGCTTAAGGCTAAGGATAGCACTCTCTGTAGATAAACCGGGCCGAAACCCGAATTGAGCATCATTTATTTTTAGATGTTTATCAAGCTGGCATACAAGCAGACTGTCCAGCACCTTAGCAATTATCGTCGCTAAAGAAATAGGTCTATAATTTGATAGCATAGACGAATCACCCGTTTTATTTTTGATTATCGGTACAACAGTCGTACGCATTAATTTTTCAGGTAAATAAGAATGACCTAGACATAAATTTAAAAACATACATAAGACTCGTGGCAAGTGGACCCCAGCATGCTGCAGGTGCTCGATGCTGAGACCGTCATGCCCGGGCGATTTTCCTCTGACCATGTTCTTAATTGTAGCAGCAATCTGTTTCGCAGTAAACGTGACGCTTCGCACCGAGCAGACAGTCCCAGAATCGGGCGCATGCAACTGTGGCTCATTGTTTAGAGGTGATTGCACTCTAAAATGCTGCCTAAACAGATCCGCAATACTACCCTGGTCATGAACACCTTCGACGCTCACGGGAAGGCTCGGCTTATGATTAAATTTGTTTGTTGATTTCCAGAATTTACAAAAATCTTTGTTTGAGTGGTGTTTAGCAATTATATCCATTTTAATTTGGTTTTGATTTGCTTGACACCATTTTAATTTACGTTTGAAGTTTTTTCTGGATTCGCTCATATCATTAAAAACCGGACCAGAACTGGGCTTACCAAACAATATCCAAAGCTGATAATAAAGTCGCGCCCTCTCGTGAGCGTCGCGAACATACTTATTCCAGCCAGTTACATGCCTACGCTTCGTTACATTTTTATGATAATAACTGTATTCAGCAGCGTTCACAAGTGTACGTTCAATGTTATTATACATTTCATCCAACAAAGGTAAGTGGCAGGAATCATTACACACCCTGTCTGCACACTGACTAAATTCGCTTGGAAAATCAATTTGTTTTAATTCTGAATGACAACAATCGTGATATTTAGCTATTTGTTCAGCATCACGATCACCCCAGGTAACCTTGTTTACGTGTGCATACGGCTTCGTCACCATAGTGTGCATTTTGATGTTATTAAACTTACATTCTAACATAACAGGTAAGTGATCCGACCAGTATGAGTCATACAATACCGACACATTGAGAATGGCGGACAGCGCGGCACCTGTCACTATACAGTGATCGAGCCAGCGCAGGCACCCGTGTGCGTCGCTTACATATGTATAGGTGTCCGACGGAAGAGTATTCATATCAACGCACGACCATAACTGTTCCGCACAGAACGACAGTAGCTCGTTAGCAAACGGTTCACCCGGGTGTGCGTTAAAGTCCCCAAGAATAAAAACTGACTCGACACTATTATTTTCAATCACTGCGTTAATCTCGCTTAAGCACTCGGTGAATTCTAGGAAATTCTCACTACAATCAGTAGGCATGTACACTGAGAACAATATGAATGACCGATCACTGAGCGTTACTTTAACAGCTGCAAGACGCACACTACTGCAGCTGATCACTGTCACCGCAGGGAACGCACTTTTTCGCCAGAGGAGGGCAACTCCTCCGTGTGGTCGACCCCGCAGCACACCAACTGAGGTATCCACTGCCGAAGTGCCCGTGTAGGCAAAATTGTCATCTATAGTACCCAGAAAAGACAGGTCGTGTGGCAGCAGCCATGTCTCCTGCAGCGCTATTAAATCGACTTCTCGACAAAGTTGTCGTATACAATCTATTGATCTGACAACGTTTTTACAATTAAATGTTATTATTTTGGTTGTCGTCATGTTGAGTAGTTATTATTTATCCCGATTGACCTGTAAGTCGGTTTTGTTTCTAAATTCAACAAAACGTCGGTACGCAATTCCAACAGGCCAAAAGTTGGCATCCATAAATAAATCTATCTTTTCTTTAGGCACAGAAATTTTGAAGGAGTTGTATTCTTTTTCCAATCTCATCTCCACCTTTTCAACCGTGACATTTAAGTTCGACTTACTTGTTACATATTTAGTGATGTCACACACAGACACATCCTTCGCCACTTTATAAATATAAATCGGTACCTTTATTTCGGCAGCCTTGAAGTTCATATTTATTTCAGTCACAGCTTTCCCCGTTTTTCCCACAAAACGGTTTCTATGTCTTCGCCTTTGGACCGTAATCCAGTCATCATTCTGTTTCTCCCGCTTCCATTCACCCTCCTTCACTATGTCCGCCATAGTCTTGTTAACGCTCATCGTTGCAGGTTTACCGAGCGTGTTATCCGTGTGTCTCGAGTTACCGGTTGTCGAGCGCGAAATCAGCTGAGTTGGGTGATTCATCGTATCGCTCGTCGAGCGCGTGCGCGCGGTGGCATCGCCTTTCGAAAGAACAGGATTATGACATCTGTTGTGTTTAGAGTAAGGTTGAATTTCACTATGTGTTGGGTTGTCTACAGCAGTTTGAGTAGCCAGCGACCGTTGGGTGTTTATTGGTCTTGAATCAGAAATACCCTCAGATGGAAGTTTATTCTCAACAATTCCGCAAGATAATGTTTCTGGTGAAGATAATATGTGACTCTGATTGCTCACTCTTACATCACTCAAGTGAGATCCCACAGGATCATCGACACCTTCAAAACTCTCCATTCGACACGCTCCACGTCGAGTGTTAATATTGCATTCATACGTGTTGATTGGGGACGTATGCTTCAACAAATCAATCTCACATTTTAAGATATCTAACTGTTCATTAGTAACAAATTTTTCCTTGATACGGCTGATATCTTGCTGCATAACCAATAGATCCTTCAATATCTTCGTTACATCCACATGATCGAAGAGAATCGGGGGTAACTTTTGAAGCTCGTGAGCGACGAAAATAGGTATTTCTTCAGGATCTGTTTCCTTGAGAGTATAAATAATATCATCTATATTTCTGAGCGTTTTTCCGTCTCTCTTCCTGGTTTTCTTCTGCTTTTTTATTGTTGGTATGGATTCAAAAAGTAGATTTTTAGCTACCACTATATCATCTCCAGAGAAAGCAGAGACGCATATTCGACTGATACTTTCTTCGTCCATCACATCTAATTTATTGTTTACAAAAGCTAACACTTCGTTAATCACGATATTGCACTTTGAACATTTCACACGATTGGAAGCCATATTCGCTTACGTACGGTGCGCGCGACCGTATCTACGCTCGGCGCGTGCGAGAATATGATAGACCTATGTATAAAACATGTTTGTTGTATGGGAGCCCCCCTTAAATATTTATTTTATTTTATTTTATTATTAAAGTTAAAATACAACTGAGTATTTTCTGAATATTTCAAGTGCCTACCTGTTGCCATTTTTGATATCGAGCAAAAAGGGCAAAAAAATCGCGTTTGTTGTATGGGAGCTCCCATTAAATATTTATTTTATTTTTAGTATTTGATGTTATAGCGGCAACAGAAATACATAATTTGTGAAAATTTCAACTGTCTAGCTATCGCGGTTCTTGAGATACAGCCTGGTGACAGACAGAGGGATGGACAGACGGACAGACAGCGAAGTCTTAGTAATAGGGTTCCGTTTTTACCCTTTGGGTACGGAACCCAAAAAAACCAACTGTGACGACAGACAGATGCAAGAGTGATAAACTACACGTAAAGTAGTAGTAGTCCAGCGGGATTGTTCGAAAGGGTTACCGCTGGCCCGGAACATAAAGGGCTAAGGTAGGAACACGGGTGGGTTTTAGTCAGTAAGAGTCTGACACTCCCTTCCGCTCCACTCAGAGCGGAAGGAGACATTTGATGATTTTCCATCAAAAAAAAAAAAAAAAAGTAGTAGTAGTATAAAGTAAGTGTGAGTGGTATAAAGTGAAGGTTGGCGATTTTAGTATGGAACATTTAAAAAAACCATGAATAAAAAACATTTTACTTACACCAGATGAGTTTGGAGTCTGCATAATATCAGTAGTTGAAATTGTTGCTTTTGAAGTTCCAGGCTGTTCCAAAAGTGAAGACTAAAACAGAGATACAAAATACCATTATTTAAAAAATTTAAAATTTTACCACTCCCAGCACTAAGTATATTTTTTTGAAATTTGTATTTTTGTGTGCCCAAATAAGCATGAATTTAATCTGCATAATGATCTTGTATGTAGACCTAGCCGCAAAGTCCACATGCTTCGTGAACGTAGACGAAATACTAAACTATTTTCTAATAATGTATTTTGTATGGCGACAAAAGTTTATAATAAACTACCAGACCGTTTTTTGCAATTTGCAGGCCAGTGCTAGGTTGTATGTTGATTAAAATATTATTCGCGGCTCTAAGACGTATGTAGTTACAGAATTATAATAATCAAAATCACCAATACAACCCTCCAACTTCATAAAGGTGTAAGAACAAAAAAAAAACAGAAAAAGTAATTCTAACAGCTTTATGAACTTAGAGCGTTTTATTGATGATTTTCATGATTATAATTCTGTACCTATATATGTCTTACAACCGCGAATAATATTTTAATCAACATACAACCTAGCACTGGCCTGCAAATTGCAAAAAACGTAAGAAAATTTGAATTTCGCGGGCTGGTTGGAGCATTCACCTTAACATCGAATTTTTAACATTTGTTTTTTGGTACTGGAATCCCTATATCAAACCCACCTACTGAGCCATCCAATCCTAACAGAGTTGACTCCCCCTGGGTTACAGAGTCCCTTCGTCTATTAGTTTCTCTGTCTACGTTGGGTATCCATTTTTTTTTTTTTTTTAATCTTTTGAATTGACAGTAAATTGACACACAGCTTGACAACTGGGATTACGGGAGGATAACTGTGTTGTTAAACTTTAGCTCAAGAAAAAAAACAAACGAATAGTGGAAATTTAACTAATAAAGTAATTGGTACATACGTGAATGACAAAATGTCATCCCAATTAATTGATAAATTCAAACAATTAGATGCTTATGCAAAGACATTGGAGGACTTTAGAATAAAAACCACAACCGGCGCAGCAAGTAAAACATTCTTACACTTTACTTTCCTGATATCTATCACTATATTGTATAAAATACTAATTGAAATGTATTCACATTGCAGTTACTGTAACCGGTGGGCTGATTATGGTGTTATTATTCCTCTCTGAACTATATACTTACATGTCCCCTAATATTTCGGAGGAATTGTTCGTAGACACTTCAAGAGGCCATAAACTACGAATTAATTTAGATATCATTGTTCCATCAATCTCATGTAATTGTAAGTATTTAACTTTAATTGCACTCACCATACTTATTTTAAGCCTTTAAAAAATAAGAACATTGCAAAGGAAAAATATTGTTAGCAGCTAATAGATGGCCAGTCCCAACTGATGTCACAAATTCACAAACATGATGCATGGATTACCAGCCCATACTATGAGCCCAGTCACATCCAATTTCATATCAATATCAATTGTATTAGTATACATAAGTACATATAAATACAATCTGATTAAGTACTTAGACAATTGAGTTGTAATAAAAGTATTAAAGACATTCATTGGCACATAATGCTTTGGAATTTCGCTTTCACTGTAATCTTTTTATGGATTTGATGCTTTGGGTGTCTTTTCCACTAAGGATTATTCTTCAATGAGTTATTATCTTGAACGGTTAATTCAATGAATGCTTTAATAATGGTTTCATTTTGAAGGCATATTCAATCAATGACTTCAATTCGAGCTTGACTCCTACCGTAAAGACCGGCTCTCTAACTCCCAAAAGACAGAATTGTGTGGAAAAGAGAGAGGGAAGCCTTTACCTTTAGTTTTTAATTTGATAATTTATGTTCTTTTTTATATTGAATATGGGACTTTACCTGAAATAAATGAATTTTATTTTTTTATTTTGCCCTGCAGTGAGACTATACAGGCTAGTTAGATTAGATAAGATTCAAATGATGGTATATTAAGAGTACTTAATCTCAAGTTGTTTCCTTGAAATCAAGTGACAGTATTTTTTTAAATACTGTCACTATTGATTTCAAGGAAACATATATACTATTAGCTATAGATTACGGCAGCAGGAAATAAAAAATTTGTAAATAAAAATAGTTGCAGGCAGACAGGGTATAAGGCCGCTTTCACATTTAGGCGACTTTAGCAGCGCGACAGTCGCGTGACCGTCACCCATTCAAAATTTCATAATAAAAACAGAAGCGCAGCGGACGCGCGGCCGGTGCGCTTCTGTCGCGCTGCTAAAGTCGCCTAAATGTGAAAGCGGCCTAAAGCCCTCCCAGTATTTTTTAAAGTATATTTTGATTTCTATTTCAGACTTAGTACTTGATGCTATGGACTCATCAGGGGAGCAGCATCTGCAAATGGAACAAAATATCCATAAGAGGAGACTAGACTTGAATGGAAATCCTATAGAAGAACCAAAAAAGCAAGAAATTGCAACTTCTACCACTGTAAGATTATTGAAATAGTTTATGAATGCTGCTTGCATTAATTTGTTTATGATTTTAACATTCACTTGCAGCAGTCATTCTATCTATGTATGTCAAAATATATGTATTTCTGTGTGGTGCCCGACTTAAAGAATAGCACCACCCTATACTTCGTAAAAGGCGACTAAGGGTCGTACCGGTGAATGAGCAGCAGCATTCTCTATGCATTCCACCACCATACCATACTGCGATCGCCTACCCGCCTACCAAGCGTGGCGATTATGGCAAACCCCCCCAAAAATGACAAGCACAAAAAACACTTGGACCCTAGTACCCGGCGGCCCGCCTACCCTTGGCTACGGTAGCAGCCAAAGCCTCGGTGAGGCAAGGGGTGCTAAGAATCTCCGGAAGAGCAGGAACCCATTGGATGCGAGAAGCAGTCGAAGTGGAGGTGCTTTGGGGAGGCCTATGTCCAGCAGTGGACATCTTTCGGCTGAAATGATAATGATGTCAAAATATACTCAGGAACATTGACAGCCTGGACAGCCCAGATTCTCAAAAAAATGTTCTAGCAATTGTTGTGACTGTCCTTAACACGTTGAATGCCAGACGACAGACACAATATAAAATCTATTGTTCGAGGTCCCGGTGACCGTGGTGGCAGTCATGGTGTTAACACAGCTCAAATGTACCAAAGCCCTTACTCCCCTATGGGTGGATTAATAATTTTATGTGGAGTAACATCCCTGCCCAGAATTATGTGGTCAGTGCATACTGACAGTGTTTAATATTTGAGCAGTTTTCATTAATATATAGATCAATAAAGTTGAGGGGCCCGTGGCTAAATAATAACAGCCGCACAGGTCGATCGATCAGGTTAAGCTACGCTTGCCGCGGTTGGTCTGTGGATGGGTGACCATCTTTACATACCGAGACCCCTCCGTGCCTCGGAAAGCACGTTAAGCCGTTGGTCCCGGCTGTCATTTGTGGATCTTTGACAGTCGTTACGGGTAGTCAGAAGCCCGAAAGTCTGACAACCAGTCTTACCAAGGGGTATCGTATTACCCAGTAACTGGGTTGTGGAGGTCAGATAGGCAGTCGCTCCATGTAAAATACTGGTATTCAGCTGCATCCGGTTAGACTGGAAGCCGACCCCAACATAGTTGGGAAAAGGCTAGGCAGATGATGATGATGATGATGATGATAGATCAATAGAGTTCTAAATAGTTTGCACAGATATTTCCCTGTGGTATTGGTTGACATATAATGCTATAGTCTACTCTATTTCAGCATATTGTAGATAGATCTTATGATCAAACCGACTCTTTTTTTTTTTAGCCTATACTGTCCCACTGCTAGGCAAAGGCCTCCCCAAATCCTTCCAGGAACTCTTCTCCTTTCGCCGTCCATCTTCGGGCACCCATTGTGAGAAGTTTTTTGCCCCAAACCGACTATCAAAATAAAATGGAACCCTAATAAGTTCTCCATTGATTAAAACCATTCTGTGAGGTGCTTTCCCTGCATAAAAAGACGAGATCGACGATTTTATAGTCACTATATTTTTTCTTGTTGTGTATGTTGTAACTAATTTATTGTGTTTTATTTTAGGTAAAACAAAACACTTCTGAAGTCGCAATTATAACATGTGGAAGTTGTTACGGAGCAGCACTTAATGAATCTCAGTAAGTTATTAATCCATCAATCTTAGGTGATTCTGAACACTTCACTTTATTTCACATAAACCTACAAGGGCACATCAGAAGCTAGGTACATGGTTCCCATTGGACGTATCCTATGGAGAAAGCCAGCATGAAACTCCACGATTACTTGTATAGGACAGAGTAGGCCTGTCAATATATACCAGGTACTTTACAAAATAGAAAATGGATAGAGAATCGAAACATAAGTCTAAAGGGCCTACAATGTGTGAGACACTCCTATGGAGAAAGCCAGCATGAAACTCCACGATTACTTGTATAGGACAGTCCTATGGAGAAAGCCAGCATGAAACTCCACGATTACTTGTATAGGACAGAGTAGGCCTGTCAATATATACCAGGTACTTTACAAAATAGAAACTGGATAGAGAATCGAGACATAAGTCTACAGGGCCTACAATGTGTGAGACACATTTTAGGCCTTGTTGAGATGTTTCGATTTTTGTTTTCACAGAATAGAAATTAATCTCAACATAAAAGATAAATATTAAAAAAAACTATTTAGGTAATCAAGTATCACAACGTGCTAGCTAATATTTATGTATCAGATGTTGCAATACCTGTGATGAGGTGAAAGAAGCATACAGATTAAGAAGGTGGGCCTTACCTGATTTATCTACCATAGAACAATGTAAAAACGATGACTCCATAGAAAAAACTAATTTGGCTCTTAAAGAGGGCTGTCAAATCTATGGATACATGGAAGTCAACAGGGTATGTATTATTAATATAGCGCTACAAGGTTCTTTTGGCGCGTGAAGTAATACCGCCAGTTACTTTTTAGGGTTCCGTACCCAAAGGGTAAAACGGGACCCTATTACTAAGACTCCGCTGTCCGTCTGTCACCAGGCTGTATCTCATGAACCATGATAGTTAGACAGTTGAAATTTTCACAGATGATGTACTTCTGTTGCCGCTATAACAACAAATACTAAAAACAATATATTAAATATTTAAGAGGGGCTCCCATACAACAAACGTGTTTTTTCGGCGTTTTTGCCTTGCGGTACGGAACCCTTCGTGTGCGAGTCCAACTCGCACTGGGCCAGTTTTTTTAATACATTTTACTAAACAATTGCACAAATGCTTACCAACAGCGCCCCCATCAACGTCATTCGAGCACCAAAAGATCCTTGCAGCAGTGGACATTGCATGCCTGGCCGTTTCTGGAATATAATTTTGTGACTTCTATTTCTAGTACCTTATTGGTGAATTTGTATATTTGTACCTAAACATAATCAAAATTGATTCGGTTGCCTCGTTGGTCTAGTGGTCACAAGGGATACTGATGAGTGTGGTCCTTGGTCCGGTTCTAATAACCTTTTTGGGGTTCGGACCAAGTACGTTTTTAGTCGCAGCTCGGATACTATATTTGTGTCCGGCTTGGATAAAGGGTCATCCGCCACAAGTGTGAATTTTCTATCAGCAACTTACCGAAGGTGTCTGGGTGAATTCATGCCATGACACGCAATACCATAAGCGCGCGCGTCACTTGACGTAAATTGCTTGCAAGTCGCATTGAACAAGGTCGTGAATGGGACCTTACATACAATGTTGCATTTGGTCGGCTCACTTGTGTAACATTACATGTTACGTTTCACCAATCTGTAGCCGCCATTAGAATAGTAACTAGCGGACCTCAAAGCCCACAAGCCGTAGGCCCGTAGCAAACCGCTCTAAATCTTTACAACTTTAATGTCATTGAATTAGTCTATAATTAGGCTTTAATAGATGTCACCCTCGCCCTAAGAGCGTCGCCATTAATTAGGTAAGTATTTAAGGCGCTACCTCGAAAATCTAAAATCCTCAAAAACCTACTAAGCGAGTGAAAGTGATGCAATTACTTTTGAAACGCAAAAGAAGAGTGATGGCTATAGTGTGCGTGCGCTCGGAATAAAACGACGTATGTGCCAAAACGAGTTTACTCCTTTTTTAACAAAATACCTATGAATTAAATTTAAAACTACTTTGAGTAAATTTTGATATGATAATTCTCTATGTTTTAAAGTAAATTCCACTGAATAACTCTTAAGCGTTACGCCGCGCGCCGTGATGTCAAAAAAAGTAAAAAAAATAGATATAACTTTGCAATTTTTTTGTATCGAGAAAAACTCATTGAATCGTGAATTCCTGTTATATGATACTAAACCAAAGAATCAAAAAACATATACCAAAATGTTAAATCCCTATTCCACATACTTAACAAGTTACACACGAAATAGAAAAACCACATTTTTTTTCAATATGTCACCTGAAAGCAACATAATCACTCACTCATTCAAATAATGCTAGACTTGATTGACAGGTAGACAGGTAGACTGTTTATATAAAAAAAAACGTTCTACCAAAAAATTTGAGCGACGAAAAAAGAAACAGAATTTTAAAAAACCTGCTTGTCTAAGCTCCAAAATTCACGTACTTGTCTAATTTTGACTCGGCGCCAAACGAGCAAATTAATTACGTTAAGCTTAAAATGATGGTAGCTGATCTTCGTCTATTGCCATACTTAGGTACATTAAAAATATACATACGCGTCGATTATGAACCTCCTCCTTTATTTCGGCAGTTAAAAATATTTTTTATATCGCATTCCAGGTTGGAGGAAGTTTTCATATAGCTCCAGGAAAAAGTTTTACTATTAATCATGTACATGTTCATGATGTACAGCCATATTCATCATCAGTATTTAATACAACCCATTTTATTAAACATTTATCTTTTGGGATGGATATTGAAGGTACAAACACAGCGCCTTTAGATGGAATTAATGGTGTGGCCAAGGAAGGTAAGGGATAATTTATTATTAGTTCTTAGATTTTTATATAAGTAACTAGCTGTACCCGCGACTTCGTTTGCGTCTCTCGTCATCTGAATTCTTCTCCCAAAATTAAAGTATAGTGAGTCTTATTAAAGGGGTGCAGCATGAACATGACTGATAACTAAAGCCTTGAGACTTTCTATAAGACCAACAAGGCCCGGGCCCAGGGGGGGCAGATATGCAACCTGCGTCAACATCTGGTAATACATATATCAGCTCAGTAAATAAGGAAGGTATGACGGCTAACTAAATAGTAATGTGAACATAAAACTTCGAAAACAAGAAATAATCATTTTCTGGCAGCTACAAGCAGAATTGAACACAATTTTGTTTTATACTTTACATTTTTACACTGCAAACTCAGCAGACTTGGGTGGATACTATTACATTACATAGCCTAGTGCTGCCGAGACCGCTAGTACACTCTGCTACCACAGGGATATAGTAAGTATGTATCTTACACTCTGATACAATGAGGTTATTCTGTTATCAAGGTCTGTAATACTGTTAGCAGTCTCACCAAGACTGGTAACAAGTATACTGATTTTTAAAAGACCTCTGAACTTAAGTTGAGATCTTTTAAAATACTTCTAAAACGAAAAATAATAAATTTTTTTTCATTAACAATGTTTAATAACAAACTGTTAATGAATCATAATATTAAATCCCTATTTAAAAGAATAGACAGGTGCACACTAAGCACTATTTTAAATTACTGTATGTACAAATTAGTATTTGACCACCATAACATTAACAACGGATCCCGGTACCGATGGCCATAAAGGTTCCGAAGGTTCCCCCACCTTGAAGCATGACTTTTCCAACGGAATGTACTAATTCCCTTCCTCTTGCTCCATATCTGAAAATAATGATAAATTAGGGAACGCAAAATTTCCCAAAAAAAAACAATGTATTATGACAGTTCTAACCTCAAAGCTGTAAAACCGCCGAATAGGCCTCCGCTCGCCATTCCCACACAAAATCCAATCATGAAGCCCATTTTCATTTTGTCAAAACAAGATGGTCCTTGACTCTGATAGACTCCGCCTGGCACGGGCATTTTTGATCAGTCTTTTACCAGTGACAGAAGAATGTTAGCGTATTTTATTTCAAGCCCTGTTACATGCTCTGTGGTCCTTACGAACGAAAAACGTCACTCTAAACTGGCATAGCCAATTAAGTATAGATTGTTTTTTTTTTTTGACTTGTGCATTGTTGCCATATGTGGTATGATTATAGAATCTAAAGTCTGTGTCACGAAAGAAGTCTCGTAGAAACGGCGCCACTGTCGTGCGACGGAATCCTAAATATTGATTGATTTATGTATCTCGCCATCTTAATAGAGGCACTGGGTAATTAAATGAACAACCTTAAATAGAGAGAAGTGTCTGAGGTAGGAGGGTGGTGTAGGAGTTTTGCTAACTATATAATAATTATTAGTTCCACTTATTGCCGCGGGACTTCTTTCGTGAAACGGACTCTAAGTACGAACTCATTCATAAACAATACAGTGTGTCCAGGCAGTCTTTTTAATTAACAGATGGACGGAAAGAAAGAAAACAGACGGTTTAGAAACTTGGCACTTTAATACATTAGGAGGATGCGCTAATGTAGCCCGCGAAATTCAAATTATTTTAGGTGTTTTTCCATTTGCAGGTGAATCATATTTTGTTACATACAACCTGACATAGACCTGCAAATTGCAAAAAACGTAAGAAATTTTAAATTTCGCGGTCTGCCTAAGCGCTCCCTTAATTAAAACGTTCAAAATCTAGTCACAATCTCATCTTAGCGACATTCGATGCCGAAAATTTTGGTTAATAATTATAAGACAGAACCAGTCCTGACATTCGTCCGCTGTGCCTCGATAACCGTGCCTTTATAGCAGGCGCACGGGTCGACTGATCAGGTTAAGCTACGCTTGCCGCAGGCAGTCGCTCCATGTAAAATACTGGTATTCAGCTGCATCCGGGTAGACTGGAAGCCGACTCCAACATAGTTGGGAAAAGGCTAGGCAGATGATGAGATTTTTGAGAAATGAAATAAAACAATAGGTACAATTAGATAAAGTTTCATAATTTAATAAAAGCAATGAAAAACTTATCCTTAAAATAATGTTCTTCTAATATTCCACGTCGACCAACAATGCGTGAAATGCGCATCTTGAGCCTTCGATTTCATAAACTGTTTTTTTTTTTCTGTTTCAGGTGCTGTGATGTTTCAATACTATTTGAAAATAGTCCCAACTATGTATGTAAAGTTAGACAAGACTGTGTTACACACAAATCAGTTTTCAGTAACAAGACATCAGAAATCAGTGTCCAATATCAATGCAGAATCTGGGATGCCAGGTGCATTTTTCAGTTATGAACTTTCGCCTCTTATGGTTAAATACACCGAAAAAGAAAGGTAAGTAATTATAATTACATTTCTGTTTTCGTGCTTACTACCTATGAAAAGGGACTTGAAACGTTACTCAAAATAACGTTACGCGTAGTTCCAGTGCCGATAATTTGTAGCGTTCCATGAGGATCGTAACAAAATTAATTCCTTGGCTATAACGATACTGACAAACGGGACGAAATCTTAAACTGTTCACTAACAATATGATCAATATATGGTTATTGGTATTACGATATAATAACGTTATTCTTTTCGATACTCAACTTTGCCAGCTTCATGACAAAAGATGACGAAAAAGACGAAAAGTATGAAGAATAACGTTACAAATGAATCTGCAATGTTTCACCTGTAACATTATTACATGCAGATAAGCTTAATGTTACCGATACCTATAATGTTACTTATAATATTGTTCTACGAAAATGACATTCTGTTACGTTTTTTCTTTGTAATGTTATTGATATTTTTAGGTTTTAGTATCGTTACAAATTTTGAAACGTTATATGATAACATTAGTGGTAAAGGAATGAAATTAATTTCGTTTTCAAGTCCCTGTCTATGAGTGATAAATTAATAATTTTATTTGTTCATTTTGTAGGTCCATTGGTCATTTTGCCACAAACATCTGTGCTATAATTGGAGGAGTTTTCACTGTCGCTGGAATCCTTGATGCTCTTTTGTACCACTCATTGAATGCCTTCCAAAATAAAATTGTATTAGGTAAAGCTGGTTAAATTAAAGGGTTTTTAGAAATATATTAAAGTCATTAACACTGCATTTTGCAAAATTTTTACAAAACTCTACATCTGTATCTTCAATCAGAGATTTAATTGGAATATAATTTTCGTTCGTTGGATTATACTGAGCGCGACCTAACTTTTCTAAAAATAAATGCCGTTGTTTTATTCTAAATTTCCTACATATTAATATCTCAGGGGATTTTAGTATATTTTGATGTGATATTTTCATTACATTGTGGATGAATTTAAATCTTTCCAGCAGGGTTCTCTGATCTGTAATAAATAAAGATAATATTATATAAACATATTTTTTATTTATTATTCCAGCGCCCCAGTTGCGTAAATATTAATTCAATATGCAACTTATTTAGACTGAATGGTAGGTATAATTAAGAGCTCTTAAACTACGTCATTTTTCAGGCGCCGTCGACGCGCGTCGCACGCAACTGTAACGCGTTGCAAACGCAATGTCATCGCAACTAATTTATCTATTCACACGTTCATAAAATTGTAGTATGCAGACGACGACTTTTTCGCGTGCTGTCGACGCACTACTAACGCGGAGTTACATCCTGGCACAGTGCGTCTTTCTGCAAACTCACACGTACAGCGCATTTTAATCGATCACACAGGTGTCCGTTACCCAGGCCAGATGTTGTCGAAAATGGTCATTTGAATCTTATAGATAATTAGTTTTGCGGCTTCTGTAATTGTTGCGCACATTTTTAAATTTGTTGCGCTTATAGTTTTTTAATTATTTCACAAAAACATTTCCTGCTGGGGTAACGTTACCCCAGCCAGACCTTTTTCTTTCTAATAGGAATATTTAAATAATTACTAGCTATAAAATTAGTTGTCTAGATGAAGTAAATGTTGTGCCTTATTTTGTATTTGTTCTTTCATCGGTTGCGAAGTTATTCGAAATTTTGCTGGGGTAACGTTTTTGGTTTTGCTAGATCTTCGAAATGGTTAAGCGGATTCTTATCATATTTTGTACATGGCTTCTTGGGAATTAGTTTAAATTTGTTCTGCAATAAAAAAACCAAAATAATACATAGCTTAAAGGTTATTTCATTAAATAGAAAAACACTTCAATTGGTCCCAGCACTCTCAATAAGAGCTCTAAAGACTTACTTTAAACGTTATTTTAAAGCTTGTAACTGCCTTCAAATGTATGTGAAGTTTCATTAGTATCCTGTAAGTATTTAACAAGTTATGATGATATTGAGTTCTTCACGAGCACGGTCTTGATGCGCGCGGTGTTATTTGGCCACTGGATTGGATATATGAACTGAATGTTATGTCAATTATTAGTTTTTTAGTTCAGTTGTATATCAGTAAAATTTCAGCTCAGTACATTGGATAATTAATGAGATAATACGATTAAAGTCATCAGGAATTGAATGAACGTGGTAACCCGACCAAGTTTAGGTGGTTACGAAAAAGCGAAAACGCAGAACATTATACTACCTTTTGAAATGTTTAGTATAATACACCTTACAATTTCGGTACAGACGCGTACACTGTTAAATACATTAATAATATAATAATATCTGTACTATGAAAACATTATTATTATCTTCCAGTTGCACAAACTTATCAAAAATCACTGATATAACATGTCGTTCGGTGGGACGCGGAAGGGGTGGGGTGAAGGGGCGCATTGTTTGCATATCGCACTAAACATGCTCCGTAATCACCCAGGGGGAGTTAGCTTTCATCTGTGTATACTGAAATCTATAATTTAATTAAAAAATAATAGAAAATTTCAAAAAAGCAAAATTACTATCTGTAATTTTAATCTGTGATTGTTTTTAAGTATAAGTTTAATAATACTTTAAAAGTTCAATTGAAATGATTATATTACCTGTCAATAAAAATTATTTAATAATCACGTAGTTTTTTTTAAACTTGTGTACATGTCTGTACTAAATTTGTAACACTATCCTATATATTTTAGAAGGTACCATAATGTTTTGCGTTTTCGTTTTTTCGTAACCACCTAAACTTGGTCGGGTTACCACGGTCATTCACTTCCTAATGACTTTAATCGTATTATCTCATTAATTATCCAATGTACTGAGGTGAAATTTTACTGATATACAACTGAACTATAAAACTAATAATTGACATAACATTCAGTTCATATATCCAATCCAGTGGCCAAATAACACCGCGCGCATCAAGACCGTGCTCGTGAAGAACTCAATATCATCATAACTTGTTAAATACTTACAGGATACTAATTAAACTTCACATACATTTGAAGGCAGTTACAAGCTTTAAAATAACGTTTAAAGTAAGTCTTTAGAGCTCTTATTGAGAGTGCTGGGACCAATTGAAGTGTTTTTCTATTTAATGAAATAACCTTTAAGCTATGTATTATTTTGGTTATTTTATTGCAGAACAAATTTAAACTAATTCCCAAGAAGCCATGTACAAAATATGATAAGAATCCGCTTAACCATTTCAAAGATCTAGCAAAACCAAAAACGTTACCCCAGCAAAATTTCGAATAACTTCGCAACCGATGAAAGAACAAATACAAAATAAGGCACAACATTTACTTCATCTAGACAACTAATTTTATAGCTAGTAATTATTTAAATATTCCCATTAGAAAGAAAAAGGTCTGGCTGGGGTAACGTTACCCCAGCAGGAAATGTTTTTGTGAAATAATTAAAAAACTATAAGCGCAACAAATTTAAAAATGTGCGCAACAATTACAGAAGCCGCAAAACTAATTATCTATAAGATTCAAATGACCATTTTCGACAACATCTGGCCTGGGTAACGCACACATCACACAGAGCACGCACGTTTCCAGCGCGATACACGCACGTTTGTGGCTCGTTCGCGCGCCTGCTACGCTCATTTTACTTTGCAAGGAGAGTTGCTCACGCGCGTCTGTAGCGTGTTTCTCGTGAGTTTATAGCGATGCAATCGCAACTTCGCAAGTAATTTGGCTTTTTCAAGTTTAGCAGCGCCGACAACGCGCGTCGAAAAAATATCCAACAGCCATGTAAAACAGATGTATGAAGCCTATAAATCCAATACTGGATAATATTTGACTACTTTTGACAACAATATTGCTACAAGACTACAGTGCTAAAAGGATCATTGAGCGCTTTAAGACACACACACAGGAGGAGCTAATAGTGAACATTTGTGATTTGAAAATCTTGATTTTGGCCGCGCCAAAAGATCCGTATACAAATCAAACTATCAAGTCACATTGGCCTTCAAAGCAAAAAAAAAACAGAATTACAAGGTCAACTACAGTCTTGGAATCATTGTCATGACCATAGGCTAAAAATAATGGCTAAACTATGGTAGAATAGAATACTTACTCAACATTAACAGTTTAGGTTTGTTTAGCACTAGTTCTTTCACCTCACTGTCTTCAAAGCCCATCTCTTCTTTTACTACAAAGAGATTGCATTTCACAGCATGTAAATTGTATGTTATTAGTTTAGGTTGCCTAACAGACAAATCTCTTACTTCTTTGCCACATAAGGTCAAGCATTGTTGATAAAACCCTAATCTTTTGTCAATCCTTGTTGTGCTGGAAGAAGAAAGTAAATATTTAAAATATTACTATTTAGTTGAAAGAAGCTACATGGCTTCACAATAGGATAAAATCCTCGGAAAAATGAGGTTGCTCCACAAAGCATGTGGCGCTTCTGGACGGAGCTAGGCTGGCAATCTAAGCCAGACAGGACCTGCTTACATACAATAAGTCTGAAATCGGCAAACCACCACGAGCAAGCATAGTGACTAATGCTCATGCCTTCTCTGAATGAGAAGAAACCTTTGCCCCTCAATCAGATATGATTAGGTAAGTACGTAATATTTATAACAACTTACCTGAACATCAACCAGAAGGGATTTTTTGTAATAATTCTCTTGATTTCATTTTCTTTGAAGCCTTTTGAGTATAGATAGTTAACTCTTACTTGAAGATCTTCTAATGGTTCACATAAAATCATTGGGTTCTTAGTTAGAAAATTACCAATTTCTTCCAATCCAATAAAGTCGTTTAAATACAATAAATGGCTTTTCATGTCTTTTTCAAAATCCAATTTTAAAATTTTTTCAACAACATAAGTTTTTTTTTCGATTTTACTTATGTTTACATTAAGGTTAACTAAATTCTTCAATGTATCAGATTGATTTACATATGCTGCTAAATTAAAAGTATTTGAAAAGTAAGGGGTAACAGTGGACAAGTCTTCGGATACGGGCTTCAATGCATTCGCACCGAAATCCTCATTCACAACCAGGCTACTACTCGTTGCGTATTGTAAATAACCACAAAATTGTTTTGTAACTTCCCTATTTCTAAAACTTTTATAAAACTTATAAAAAGCCGAGGACAGTGCCATTACTTTGGTTATTTTCACAAAATTAACTTGATTTCAGTTTTGGGACTTTTGGGTGTCAAACTGACACTTAGTTTATAGTTATCTGTGGCTTTTCTGTTTGACTCAAACAGAAAAGCCACAGATAACTATAAACTAAGTCAGAGAAAACGAAAAGCGCTTCTAAAACTTTTCCTCTATGTTCGTATCGTTGTTGATTTGTTTTTTTTTTTACATTTTAATGGCCTGGTTGCTGGGACCTTTTAGTCAGATATTGTTGATTTGATCAAAGTTACTTTACTCTTTGATTTGATCGAAGAATCATCAGCATCACAGCACATGTGACAAGATGTGACGTGAACACAGACCATATACAGGCTGTTGATTTGCATCCTAGTCAAATTCAAGGACGTAATTATGCTAATGATTCTCGACCCAAATCAACAATAAAATGGGTAGGTATTTTTTTTATTTTTTTTTCTTATTTACGGATATCCGTAAGTGTGATCCAGCCGTATTTTAAGGACGCCTTTACGAATCTGACAAAAATAAGTCGTTTTTCGGTGCATTTTGCGGCAAAATGAGACGAAACCAAATGTAACTAATAATTACCACAGATAGATTACTCTTTCATCTCCAAATGGTAGCCATTTTTTATTCGAAAATGTTGGTTTATAATATAGTAAAAAATAATTTCCCTTGCCTCTTCACACAAAATCGACGATATCGTGCTGTCTTTGGGATCATTTTTCTTCTATTTAATAACATAAACATATTTATTTTAAAATATTTTATGTAAGCAGACATGTTCAACTCAAAAAGGTAGCCAAAAGAACTATCAAAATGTTAAAAATAAGCTCAGAAAAAAATAAAAATCGGAGTCTATTTCACATATTTAGCTGTAATACGTGAATCTTATTGGATTGAAATAAGGGTTATTTTACTGGTCACTGTCTCGGTTTATTGCACAAAAATTTGTAATGAAATATTAGTCTGCGCTCGGCCGCCGTTGTGAGTGGACTCTGTGTCGGTTGTAAGCAGCAGCTTGTGCTAAAAGAAGATCGCTGTACGGATACAAAATATTTGACACACAAAACTTGATACTTCACGCATTCTGTATGTACCTATTACCCAAGGAAATATTTGATTCACAGTCTTATAATTTTTCTAGAAGTAAGTAGGGTTTATAAATTCATATTTCGTTCCGGACTTGCTGGAATGACCTGCACAGCAGGTGTACTTCGAAGACTGCTACTGGAACTAACAGCCGAGCTGAGGAGTTATTCCGGTCTGATCCCCTGAAGACTTACAATATTTCATGATGGGTGTCAATTTCGTGGTTTTCGAGGGTGCTGAAACCGATGGTGAGGTCCAAATGAGAATCCAAGATGGCGGATGTGAAAAATGTTACAATTTTTCATGATGGGTGTCAATTTCGTGGTTTTCGAGGGTGCTGAAACCGACGGTGGGGTCAAAATAAAAATCCAAGATGGCGGATGTGAAAAATGTTACAATTTTTCATGATGGGTGTCAATTTCGTGGTTTTCGAGGGTGCTGAAACCGATGGTGGGGTCAAAATAAAAATCCAAGATGGCGGATGTGAAAAATGTTACAATTTTTCATGATGGGTGTCAATTTCGTGGTTTTCGAGGGTGCTGAAACCGATGGTGGGGTCAAAATAAAAATCCAAGATGGCGGATGTGAAAAATTTTACAATTTTTCATGATGGGTGTCAATTTCGTGGTTTTCGAGGGTGCTGAAACCGACGGTGGGGTCAAAATGAAAATCCAAGATGGCGGATGTGAAAAATGTTACAATTTTTCATGATGGGTGTCAATTTCGTGGTTTTCGAGGGTGCTGAAACCGACGGTGGGGTCAAAATAAAAATCCAAGATGGCGGATGTGACAAATGTTACAATTTTTCATGATTGACTTTCGTGGTTTTCGAGGGTGCTGAAACCGATGGTTGGGTCAAAATAAAAATCCAAGATGGCGGATGTGAAAAATTTTACAATTTTTCATGATGGGTGTCAATTTCGTGGTTTTCGAGGGTGCTGAAACCGATGGTGGGGTCAAAATAAAAATCCAAGATGGCGGATGTGAAAAATGTTAAAATTTTTAATGATGGGTGTCAATTTCGTGGTTTTCGAGGGTGCTGAAAGCGATGGTGGGGTCAAAATAAAAATCCAAGATGGCGGATGTGAAAAATGTTACAATTTTTCATGATGGGTGTCAATTTCGTGGTTTTCGAGGGTGCTGAAACCGATGGTGGGGTCAAAATAAAAATCCAAGATGGCCGATGTGAAGGAGGTGGCGGGACGGCTCAGGGAGAGAGCCTCCCGTCCCAGCCGCCGCGGGAGACGCTCCGGGCGTCGGGAGCCGCGTGACGACTCCCGGCCACCGTAGGCGCGGGCCTGCGGGCGGAGAGTAATGGGTAGCTCACCGTCCGATCAGGACCAGGCCCGTGCCGGACGGCGCGTACGTGTTCCACGCGCGCCTCAAAGAGATGTCAGCATCGAGGAGGGGCCCCTTAGGGCCGAAGCCTGCCGGGTCAGCGGGATTGTCCGAAAGGGTTACCGCTGGCCCGGAACATAAAGGCCTAAGGAAGGAACACGGGTGGGTTTTAGTCAGTAAGAGTCTGACACTCCCTTCCGCTCCACCCAGAGCGGGAGGAGTCATTTGATGATTTCCCACGCGCAAAAAAAAAAAAAAAAAGATGGCCGATGTGAAAAATGTTACAATTTTTCATGATGGGTGTCAATTTCGTGGTTTTCGAGGGTGCTGAAACCGATGGTGGGGTCAAAATAAAAATCCAAGATGGCTGATGTGAAAAATGTTATAATTTTTCATGATGGGTGTCAATTTCGTGGTTTTCGAGGGTGCTGAAACCGACGGTGGGGTCAATATGAAAATCCAAGATGGCGGATGTGAAAAATGTTACAATTTTTCATGATGGGTGTCAATTTCATGGTTTTCGAGGGTGCTGAAACCGACGGTGGGGTCAAAATGAAAATCCAAGATGGCGGATGTGAAAAATGTTACAATTTTTCATGATGGGTGTCAATTTCGTGGTTTTCTAGGTTGCTGAAACCGACGGTGGGGTCAAAATGAAAATCCAAGATGGCGGATGTGAAAAATGTTACAATTTTTCATGATGGGTGTCAATTTCGTGGTTTTCGAGGGTCCTGAAACCGATGGTGGGGTCAAAATAAAATCCAACCATCGGTTTCAGCATATACACGTATCCGTTATAATAAGAAATTACGAACTTATGTATTTCAATAAACCCTGTACTTATTTTTGTTGCTGACGATCCTTCAGGATCAAAAACAAAAGGAAAAGCGGTTCAAACCCGTATGAGAAAGTTTTTAGTGGATAAGACAGAGATTAAAACAGAAGACGATCTAGGAGGGGATCGAGGCGAGGGGTGTGGAGGGGGCGTTCAGGAGATCAGAACGGAATAATTCGAGCTGAGTCAGGTGTGCCGAGTATGGGCTCGTTTTCTTAGTTATGTTGAGACCTTACCTCCGGACTTGATGGAGTGACCTGCAGGTGTACTTCGAAGACTCCTACTGGAACTAACAGCCGAGCTGATCTAGGTGTGCCGAGTATGGGCTCGTTTTCTTAGTTATGTTGAGACCTTACCTCCGGACTTGATGGAGTGACCTGCAGGTGTACTCCGAAGACTGCTACTGGAACTAATAGCCGAGCTGAGCTAGGTGTGCCGAGTATGTGCTCGTTTTCTTAGTTATGTTGAGACCTTACCTCCGGACTTGATGGAGTGACCTGCAGGTGTACTTCGAAGACTCCTACTGGAACTAACAGCCGAGCTGAGCTAGGTGTGCCGAGTATGGGCTCGTTTTCTTAGTTATGTTGAGACCTTACCTCCGGACTTGATGGAGTGACCTGCAGGTGTACTTCGAAGACTGCAACTGGAACTAATAGCCGAGCTGAGCTAGGTGTGCCAAGTTTGGGCTTCTTTTGTTAGTTTTGTTGAGACCTTAAGAATAGGTAGGCAGGCACTAGGCCGGGTCTAGTCTAGGCAGATGCGGTCACTAATCGGAAACATAAAACAAAAGTATCTAAAAAAAAAGATTACAGCCGCCATCTTGGATTTTCATTTTGACCTCACTATCTGCTTCAGCGCCCTTGAAAACCATAAAAACGACACCCATGATAAAAATAAAAAATAAATTACAGCCGCCACCTTAGATTTTCATTTTGACCTAATTATTGGCTCCAACACCCTCGAAAACCATGAAAACGACACCCATGATGAAAAATATAAAAAAAAATACAGCCGCCATCTTGGATTTTCATTTTGACCTCACTATCGGCTTTAGCGCCCTTGAAAACCATAAAAACGACCACCCATGATAAAAAAATTAAAGCCGCCATCTTGGATTTTCATTTGGACATCACTATCGGTTTTAGCACCCTTGAAAACCATAAAAACGACACCCATGATGAAAAATTAAAAAAAACTACAACCGCCATCTTGGATTTTCATTTTTATCTCACTATCGGCGATCTCAATATCCATCACTTTGCACGGCCAAAAATGTAATTGACAGGCTTATGGTGATTTATCGAGGTAGCCACTGCTAATATGCCTTTATGCAATGCACGACGCTGCTTAGTACGTTATCCTAATTGCGTAACACACTTGGAATGGCAATCCATTCCGACTTGACAGTTCAACAATATCCATTGCGTTGTTTTTGTTTTACGAATTTTTTAAATATATATGAAGCAACTAGCTGTGCCCCGCGGTTTCACCCGCGTAAGTTTCGATCCCGTGGGAATATCGGACAAAAAGTAGCCTATATGTGTCAGCTACCTCTATACAAAATTTTATCAAAATTGGTGAAGCCGTTTGAGCGTGAAGAACAAACATATAAACATACACACACACTCACAAACTTTCGCCTTTATAATATTAGCGTGATGAATATTGTAGCATTTGTACTGTTTGCCTTGTAGGGTGTGTGCCAAATACACGTATTTTCTTTCCAGTTTTCGAGAACCTACTTGCATTTGATACCATAGCAAATTTATTATATAAAATACGAAATAAACCGAATAAAACAAGCCTGTTTTATATTTGTTTTCAATAAGCTCGTCCGCAAATTGTTAATACATAGGTACTTTGGCAACTTGTACTTGATTAATCACTGTCCAGTGAAATTAAGTAAATAGCATTCTACTTATATGAACACTTCACATTACCTACAAACTGTTTGAAAACAAATCACCGTAAACTTAAAAAAAATACATGGCAAAAATAAAATAAAATTAGGCTCAAGTATCAAGTCGTGTCAGTTTACTCATAATTTCACCGCTTCGCGCATGTCGCTGTGTGTGTGAGCCGTGCACGTGTAGTAGTAAGACTCAATACCTAAAATTGAAGCGCGTCATTTCGTAAACGCGTCCTTAACGCGGCCCGTCTGTTACTAGCCCTATAACCGCGCTTTCATGAACACTCACATTCAATTGCGCATGAGAATCTATCATTCGATAAATTCGTAGGTAATCAATCCCATCCCCCAATCACGATGCGGCGAAGCGGGTACTTAGTCTCCCGCGCACCCTAAGCCACGCCCCCGCGGCCCCGGAACTAACAGTGTAATTGAAATCGCCGCCGCGTTTGTACGCTTTGCGAATTCCGCTTCTCGGTACATCGTTGAGACGTAGGTACAAAGTGTTCAATTCAAATGTCGTGCTGGTGGAGATGGTCAGGTGGGTATGCCATCAGTGGAGACAGCCTACGTGGAGTCATCCGGATGTTTCCCGATCGGGAACCTCCATTACAAAGCGTCATGCTGGCTGCTATGCACCACACCAGTGTTGCGCATACTGAAGCGTGAACTGCAACACCCGTTCCACTACCCCAAGGCACAAGACATTCACCCAGGTGATAATGCCGTGCGGATTACCTACATTTTGTCGTTTTCGACACTTTAAAAACGAATGTGTTAGTGTTGTTAAGCTGAAGGAAAACCAGTACGTACTACCTTAGTACGTGGCAACTTTACCTTCGGTAACATAGGTAGGTAATTTATTTATTTTATAGCGCGTAGTATATTACGCGATAGTCGTTCGCCACAAGCCCGCACTCCTCAGCCCCCCCAACCGAGTCGACGCTCTGCCCGCATTGGCGCGAGAGTTCGTGCCACGGAATCCGCGCGGCCCTCTCAATAGTATTACGCGAGCTAGCAATCGATGAGCACGTACGCGCGCTCTGGCCGCGCGCCGACCCGGTCTTCACATAATTTTACCTGTGTTGTGTTCACCTTACTATCTTGTTCTTTTGACAATACATATATAAATAGACTCGTATTACCGCCGTTTAATTGCTCCTTACCCTATAATTTGTACATTTTGTAAATTCGTTGTTAGCTTAATCAATTTCATTAGTGTAAATAAGTTATTTCAAATTTTTAACTACCTACGCCAATAATACCTAAGAGTCGAAAGTATACCACGTACTTACACTTAACTAGAACGTCTTTCCATTTCCATCAAACGTAGAAAACATTTTTAGACTTAGTGGATCCAACAAAGGTAGAATTATTGCCGGTCCTAAGCCCGTTAAGTAGGAAGGAAAGTTTCAAATCAACCAATTTAATCCACAAATAAAAACAAAATCACTACCTACGAAAACTTTAGCTTGAAGGATATTATTAATCATCTGATAACAGGTCAGTGAACTTTTCTTTGGCGCACGAGTATTACTGTCATTAGTAAGATTTCCGTATTCCAATGATGCTCAAAAATGAGTTAATTATCAAGCGAAATTTATGACAATAATGTAGGTGATTTTCGAAATAAAATTAGGTAAAATTATTGCTAAAGGTCATTGCACGGTGACGCGACGGCCGGGCGCGGGGAATTACATGGCAGCTGCATGCATTGTCGCTGTGTGCATAGTCGGGTGATTCTGTTTTATTTGTATTGAATTAAGGGTTTAATTCTGAAATACTGTTAAATTTCTACAACAAAAAAAAAGCAGCGCTTACTAATTATTGCCCCCTACCGTACTTCAAATGATTATTTATGTCTTTTATGACAACCTCCTGAAATTTGACGAGGATGCAAATCAACAGCTTGTATACCCTTTTTTTTTTTTTTTTTTTTTTTTTTTTTGAGGATGGGAAATCATCAAATGACTCCTCCCGCTCTGGGTGGAGCGGAAGGGAGTGTCAGACTCTTACTGACTAAAACCCACCCGTGTTCCTTCCTTAGCCCTTTATGTTCCGGGCCAGCGGTAACCCTTTCGGACAATCCCGCTGACCCGGCAGGCTTCGGCCCTAAGGGGCCCCTCCTCGATGCTGACATCTCTTTGAGGCGCGCGTGGAACACGTACGCGCCGTCCGGCACGGGCCTGGTCCTGATCGGGCGGTGAGCTACCCATTACTCTCCGCCCGCAGGCCCGCGCCTACGGTGGCCGGGAGTCGTCACGCGGCTCCCGACGCCCGGAGCGTCTCCCGCGGCGGCTGGGACGGGAGGCTCTCTCCCTGAGCCGTTCCGCCACCTCCTTCGCTAGCATGACTGCTTCGCAGAAGGAGGTGACTGCCTCCCACTCCCTCTCGCCCCGGACCATGGCTTGCACCAGGGCCGGACGCGAGAGGTCGCCGTCGCTGCCAATCGCCTCTACGAGGACACGGCGGTGCTCCGCCCAAGCGGGGCAGACCTCCACCGTGTGCTCCACCGTGTCCTCTGGGCGATCCTGGCAATGGTGACACCCGGGCGTTTCCTCCCGCCTGATGATGTGCAGGAACCTCCCGAAACTTCCGTGTCCGGTGAGGACCTGCGTCAGGCGAAAGGTGAGGGCGCCGTGGCGCCTCTCTAGCCACTCCTCAAAGAGGGGTCTTATCGCCGCTATCGCGGCGTGCCCTGCGCTGGGTTGCGACAGTCGCTCTTTCCATGCCGCCATGAGATCGCGCCGGAGATCCGTCCGCTTCGCAGCGATTTGCCGCGGAAGCGGATCCTCCCCCCGGCGTAGTGCCTCCGCGCGCCACTCATACAGGCGCGCGAGGACCATCGCCTCCAGATCCCATGGCGGCAGTCCGGCAAGGAGGCTTGCCGCCTCGCCAGAGATCGTGCGGTAGCCCCGGATAGCCCTAATGAGCTTGTATACCCTAAAGGGGACATGAACATGATGGATGAACACCACTGACCTCTATAATTATAGAGGCCAGTGATGAACACAGAGACCACAGAGTACTTTACCTTGCTTTCCGAGTTGGGAAATAATCGATTTGAGCGTGCTTAAGCCCGTATCGAATTAAGAGCGTGTATTCGATTGGCGACGAAAACATCGCGTTTTCGAGCTTTTTCCAGGGCAATATCGTAATGATGTGAGCAGATTATTTGAAGAACATTACGGTTTTAGAAAGACTAAGTCTTGATTTAGTGCCAAAGAGAAAGACTAAGTCTTGATTTAGTGCCAAAGAGTAAAGTAACTATGTTTAGTGCACTACAGAGTAAAAGTGTAATTTTTAATGACGGTTTTTGAAAGCTAAGACAATCCCTGCATGTTGTTTTACGAAAATAGACGTCAGAGTTATCTTTCAGGACGAATAGAACCATTATAATGTGCCAAAATATTTTATTTTGTGCGTTTTTCCAACGGGACATATAGTCTCAAAGTGCAACACAGAGCTAAAATTACAAAAATATTGCTATTAGATATTAAAAAACAATATTTAAAAATTACAAAATCGATACACTTTAACAATTTTTTTTCACCAGTAGTTGAATAGAAACATAACTAATATATTTATTTTATGAAAATAAAGGTAATGCTAAATATTTTGAATTTTTTTCAGACCATTATTTTAAACTCATTTATTTTAGACGATTATTTAAAAAACACTATAAATCCTGGAATGGGCAGCCAGCTTTATCTTTCTGACTGACCGACGACAAAAGTGTCGAAATAAATGCTTTGAGTTTGATTTTGAGTTGAGTTTGAGTTTGAATTGTATACTATACAACGTGTAATAACGAAATAAAACATTTTTGATTTGATTTTGTTAAAATAGTAAGTATTTAAAATGCTCACACAAGCAATCGAAACATTATAGTCATGAAATTCACTTACGTACTTGTTATTATTATTTCGTTTATTTATTTAGTTAACTTACTTTCTTACATTTTTAAATATATCTTAAAATACAAAAAAATAATTGCACCACCCCTTACTTCCCGTGGGTGTCGTAAAAGGCGACTAAGGGTCTTACCGGAGAATGGGCAGCAGCGTTCTCTATTTATTCCACCATCATACCATACTGCGATCGCCAACCCGCCTGCCAAGCGTGGCGATTATGGCACCCCCCCCCCCCCCCCCCCAAATTGGGGGAGGCCTATGTCCAGCAGTGGACGTCTATCGGCTGAAACGACGATACAAAAAAATATATTTTAAAAACATTTAAATAAATAGTGATCCGCCTGTGTCGGGAGCAGGGTCCAAGCTAGGGAACGTTCAAGTATTACATAACGCAATTTAGGGGGCGGGGGATCTTGTAAAACGTTACGGTGCGTTACAGGGGCGGGAACAACGCGTTAGGTAACTTTTATATTTTTATAAAAAACTAGGAAATTAAAATGTCCCAAGTTTTACGGGGAATCCTTCGAATGTATTGTACGTGATTTAATTGTTCGCAATTAAATTGTTTTTTTAGATAGGCACCTTATAATTTCGTCAATATGTGGCTAAATAAATAACATATAACTTAATAATCTCTTTTTTTATTTACTAATATTGCAAACGCAAGCAAAACAATAACAAAGGTATTTTAGCGCCTTTACGGTACCTACTTTGCGCAACATAATAATTGTGACTTTTAGGTAAAAATGGTCACTTAGATGTTACGTAACATTTAGGGAGGGGGAGGGGCCCAAGTAACACAATCGCGTCTAAAAACGGACTATTAGATATCTAATAGAATTTAATTTTGTTGTTTGCCTTAAGAGTAAAATATCTCTCAAGTTATATTCAAGAACGCTTATAGACACAGTTTAGTAAAAGTGGGCACAACCTTATCCCTTCTCATAAGAATGAGTTAAGAAAACATGAATAGATAGAGATAAGAGTTGTACATTTTCAAATTGTCTGTAGAGATTTTTCTAGTGTCTCACTAAATTGTTTATAGATCACAAATTTTACTAGTAGATAGTTTATAGATAAAGTTGAGACCTTTAAAGAAGTCTTTACTCGTTAAGTTTTTAAACCAAAATTAACTAAAGACTAACAACTTTAAGTTACATTTGATTTGTAGTAGACAACGACACATAATGAACGCCGAACTTACAAGAGTTATTTAAACTTATTAATGTATGGCATCATGGCGTAACAAATTTCTTAATTCTTACATTACTTGGGTTTTAGCTAGTTATTAATGGGTAAACAAGCAAATCTATATGCGATTGAAATTCTATCGTCGAATATTATCTAAAACTCTCTTAAAATAAGAGCGCTCGCTGTAAATGTAAGATTTAACAATTTTTTTTACCAAATACCGTAAAATGCTGTAACTTTGCCTGGATTTTGAAGTTTTTTGTTCGTATCTCTGAACCTATTTACTATTACGGCTTCTAAAGACTTGCAGATGGAAAACAGACCTTATGCCTTGCCAGGTAGAACCCAAATCTATTTAAATCATGCCGTCATTCAGAATTACAAGCACTCAAAGTCGTAGGCAAAGTTGTAGGTAAAAGACACAACTTTGCCTAGAAGGATATCTCAATAAATATATTGTTGATCTTTTTAGTATTTTTTTTCCGTGTACATGAGACACCGTGCTTGTCCCTAGCAGTTAGATTATTGCCATGACGGTAATATATATTTTTTTACAGCTAATAGGCAATGTTGTAGCAGGTACCAGAAACTTTTCATACAAAAATGTCGTTGACTCTAGGGTTGTCCCAAAAAAATACGGATTATTTTCTTAAACTTTTATTCACTTTGTAAAAAAATAAAACAAATTGCTACTTATGAGTCGTCGTCGTCGTCGTCGTATTGTTACTTATGAGTAAAAATCACAAATGTATTGCTTTTTAGCAATGCTGGCTTTTACGATGTGGGCTTCTTCCTCAGTTGTCAACTCTGTAGGTCGACCAAATGGTTTGCTATGCATGTTTTTTGATTTATTAAAAATGGTCTGACGCGGGATCGCAAATTTCTTTTCCGCTTTGTATGACGAAATTATTTTTTTTCGTACGAGATCTGCAGCAACTTCTGATATTTCTACAGAGTAATCGGCATAACTACGAGCTCCTGGTTTTCTCCTGCTTCGTTATGTATTATTCGGCATTTTTGCATATAACTGCAACAAAGTTAAGACTTACTTAAATACAAAATCATGCCTGTAATCACTGAAGGGTCAGGCAGAGATACACCTCTGCCTCACCCTTACAGGCGATTGAAAACATAACTGTCGAAATAAAAATAAGAATGTTCTATTGACATAAAAAAATTTAACATTTTCAATTGAAGCTCTAACTCCTAGGTAATACCTGTGTCTCACCCGATTTCGGAACATTAACAATGTATGCAATAAAATTAAAATATCGTAAAACGAAGGGAATTCAGTGCATGCAAGCTCTTGAGTCTCGATATAACCGGGTTCCAAGCTGTGAAAATTTCATGCAAATATGACATTTATATGTATAGTAAAAATATAGGTACCTATCTATATTAAAATCCGCCTAGTGACAACCCTAGACCCAGGTAAAGTTGTGTCACTCAAGTTTCCAAAACAGTGCACAACATTGCCTACTAAGTTATTTTAATGAAATCGTGTCCTTTTAATAAAAATATCAAGCAATATGGAAAGTAGATAGTAATTATGTTCTTACCCTGGGATGTTATAGCTGCACGAAAACACCTTTTCTTTAGCTAAAACTTCAAAAGTTACATGACACTAAAAATTTTCACCTACGCGCACTGGTGTTTGTCGCACAACTGACAGAGTAACAATGAAGCTACCATTACAAAAAATGAAAAATCTGTTGCCCTAATAATGTAAAATCACTACCAAATGGTAGAAAATAAGAAAAAACTAAGTAAACGCGAAATATCGTAATTTAAACGAAATAGGCAAACTTGGGCTTAGTTGGCAAAGTTGCAGCGTTTTACGGTATGAATATTGTTTAATATAAGCAATTGTTTAAAATTGCATTTTAATGTTTAAAATACTCATTTTATTTAAAATATAGTAATTTAAATCATATTAAATGTTTAATTTGACATAATTTATTGATAAAAACATAAAAATAAACATTAAAATATGTAATGAAAATCATTTGAAGCAAAAATAGGCAATAAAAATGGCGTCAAGATGAAGTTTACTAGAGAAACGAATTTAATAGAACAAACACTCTAGAGAATTTTCGGTACCTAGTATGACTCTAGCTCTGTGACAAGAATAATTTTACTTGCTACATACTAAACTATCTAGGGAAAGAATAAACAGATTTATGAATGGTTTAAGATTACCTAGTAATTGTCATCTCTGTATTCCTTTTTATCTTATCACAGTATTTCTAGACGTTCATCAGTGAACAGGTAATTTGATGTGTTGTGAACGGAAGACCATTTTATGCAGTACAGAGCAATTTAATAAATCAATTCAAGAGGGTTAAGGCCTACGCAAAGCATAGCAATTTATGTCGTATTTCTATATGGATACGTTTGAATGTCCATTAGCAAAAATTTCAATCCCTTGCCATGCCGTCCCGGTCTGCGAAGGCCTTAAGTAAAAGATATTTCTGTTTTATTTATAGACAACTAGCTGACCCGGCAAACGTTGTTGTGCCATATAAATTATTTCTAGCTGCCCGGCTCTACTTTGTTCGCGTGGTGTCCTACCCCTTACCCACCCTACCCCTACCCTACTCCTACCCTACTCCTACCCTACTCCTACATTACTCCTACCCTACTCCTACCCTACGTCTACCCTACTCCTACCCTACTCCTACCCTACTCCTAACCTACTCCTACACTACTCCTACCCTACACCTATACCTAAGAATGCTGTAAATATAGATGTGATAAATAGTAGGTAGTAGTAGGTAGGTATGTACCCGCCGGCGGCGCTGCCAAAGACGCAGTGTTAACATAAGTCTGGTAGGTTTTCATCAGAATCGGATTGCTCACTAACATAATTTTGTGAAGTTTCGATTCTGAATCTGAATTATTTTGTAACTCTTCTTCATTTTTCTTCCTTTTTAAATATTTGCCGATTTTTCGACGAAAGCCACCAGACCTTTTAATTTTTTCACTGTCTCCATTGCATAAAATCATCCAATTCAAATATTTAATACAAATGCACTTTATTAAGCCATTTTTAGGAAAAAAACCACTAAAAACACCTTTTCTCTATCATTTTTTTAGACAAACTGAAAAATATCTATTAAAGTATTTTATCTAGACTTAAGTCTCTTTATAAACAAAGATAAGAGTACCAATAGCTAAAATAGAATGTTTTGTCTTAAAATATATCATCTTATCTACTTATAAAATTACTTCAAGTTAGTAAACCTTCAGGCTTTATTAACTAAATGTAGAGCATTTTATCTTAAAACATTCAATATACTTATAAACGTACTTAAAATAAGTGTGCTATAGAACAAATGCTCTAAAAATAATCGAGCTTGAGAAAAAAAACTCTATCAGAATACATTTTCTTTATTGAAACCATCTTTAGAAAGCCCCTATCTAAAGATTAACCATGAATAGACTGTCAATAGACAGATTTGTTTTAAACCTCCAAGACTGTGTTACTTGGGGGGGGTACAGCAAAACGTTACGATACGTTACATGGGGGGAGGGATAGTCTAAAATCTACAAAAAATGCGTTACGTAACACTTGAACACACATCAACCGTCCCGTCTCCATGTCTCCGGTAGTCATTCGTTAAAATAACTTCGTCCATAATTGCATAGACAAAACCTTTAGTTTCCACGAAAAGGTCACCAAAACATAGCCAGGATACGGACGCTAAGAAGTCTACACCGGGCTCATGAAGAACTCAGTGAAGCTCCTTGCTTTGCCATACCTTCTTGCGGTCATCAGTAGAAAGTATTACAGGTTTGCGCCAGTTCTCTTTAGACATGGAAAGTGGGGTGAGCCCCTTGTCCACTGCGACCACATCACGGTGCATACCCACTTCGGCTTTTAAAAAATATTCCCTGAGACTGCACACCTCGCGGTTATGGAAGGTCTTCGCATTTAAAAAGCCTCGACCCCCACACATCCGCGAGATATACAGTCTCATCACCGATGATCGTGGGTGATGCATCCGGTTTGCGGTCAGTAGTGTACGGACTCTGTAATTCGTTCGTAATTTGGCCGTGCGAAGAAAGAAAGGGATGGATAATGAGGTTGCCGATAGTGAGGTAAAAATGGAAATCCAAGATGGCGGCTGTATTTTTATATTTTTCATCATGGGTGTCGTTTTTATGGGTTTCAAGGGTGCTAAAACCGATAATGATGTCAAACTAAAAATCTAAGATGGCGGCCGTAATTTTCTTTTAATTTTTCACCATGGGTGTCGTATTTATAGTTTTCTAGGGCGCTAAGGCCGGTAGTAAGGTCAATATGAAAATCCAAGATGGCGGCTGTCATTTTTTTTTCAATTTTTCATCACGGGTGTCGTTTTCATGGTTTTCGAGGGTGCTGGAGCCAATATCAAAGTCAAAATGAAAATTCAAGATGGCGCCTACCAAATTTTTTTTGGTAATACATACTTTTCGTTTTATGTTTCTGATTAGTGACCGCGTCTACCTAGCTAGACTAGGCCGGGCCCAGTGCCTGCCTACCTATTCTGAAAACCAATGCACGCCACTTCCAAAATACCTAGTTTCTAGACGTATTTCTCTCGAAAACAACGAATATATTTTGAGCCTAGATAAAAATACTATTGTACAAGCAATCAACCGTTTGACAGCTACGTCTACCACAAAACGTTACTTTACTCTTTGCACAAAAGTCGGTGGAACCAAAGAGTATATAATAAAACGGGAGCTCGGCACTCAACAATACTCAACACAGCGACCGGTCACGCCAAAGACTACTATAGGTCACGCATTGCGCATTGACATGATTTTGACGTCACACAAAGTTCTTGACAAACATTTAGATGTCCCTCTTTTCATATGCAGCTCTTGATTAGTTAAAAACAAACAGAACGCTTTATGACACGTGTGTGTCGATAAGATTTCTATAGTAGAATTATGATTTATGCCGTCTCCATGCTTTTCCTAACTCATTGATAGGGACTCTATGATCACGCCATCTTTGTCCGACCTACCCCATTACAACTAGGGTTACCAGATGAAAAATTTTAAACTCCAGAGAAAAAGCCAGATTTCCTTAAAAAAAACCTGGGAATTTGTCGCAATTTCAGATTTTTTCTCAAATGTAGTGTACAGTTTAAAAAGTCATATTATTAATAATTTTGTAATGCAACAATTCTGCATAGGCACGCTATGGTTGAAATTTCTGTGAACATGCTTCGCGCCGTCCCTGCGCCCGCGCCGCAGGCCCGTATTTACATCCGTGTGTGTACCACTGGCTAACTAGTCGAACGAAACAAAAACATACCGTGGTCGCTTTTTCACACGCGCGGCGTAATTACGTATGACCTTCGTTGGTTCATACCACTGCTAAAATTCACAACTTCATAACAAGTACTGCTAGCGGATAACGTAGCGTATAGGATTAGTAAACACGCAGGCCTGGGTTCGAATCTCGAGATCAAACTTTGATTTATCTTTTCAACAATAATCTTATCTTTTTTATTATTCGATAAATTAATACACGAGAATAATAATGTAATATTTCTTTTTTTTTTGTATTATGATATTGTTATTGAAATATGGGGGTAAAAATAAAAAAGTTTTTAAGTGATTTCAAAATTTTTATTCGTTATAATTTGATAAATAAACTTTTAAAACAGTTTATTTTCTCATAAAGAACAATTTATTGAAGTAAGCAGGTAATCAGTGAGCTACGACCATTAGACTTAAAATATTGTAACTGTCTTAGTAATAAAATAATATTGTGCTTTAATTACGGATATAGCTTAAGCATTCATTTTCAAAATTCATTTTGAAAAGAAAATTGAAACTATAAACCTCAAAATAATCCTTATTACGGATATGACACCATAACATTTTAATATTACTAAAATCAATTTGCAATTTATAACTTAATACGTTGTATAACCCCCATTATTATCCATGCTATCAAGTAAACGCTGGCGTATGGATCCTATAATGTTTAAACATATATCTTCATATTTCCTTGCAATGCAACTTCATCTGTTAAGTAACTGGTTGGTTAAAACCACTTGTTTCTTATTCACTGACTATACTCTTCCTTATATCTTTTGACCCTCCGACTCACAGTAGGTAATTTCTCTAAAACAAAAAAGGAATATTGTAAGGCTACTAGCAAAATTATAAAATATTAAGTTATACAAAATTATTTTGAAAATAGTTCAAATGTTACAAAATGATTATATTATAATTTATACATAATTCTATATTCATCATTCCAAAAGTAAATAAATAAACTCTTGGAAATATAAATATAAAACGTTTAATAAAATAACTACAAGGATCAGCAGTTAAACTTTAATTAAATAAATGTTCGATAAAATAATTAAATCATAATACTCACAGTCAGTCCGGTTTCATCAAATATTTGTGATATAATTAAGTCCACTTTTACGCAGTGTGATAATAACCGCTTTAATCTCAATATTTTAATTTGCTTGCATTTCAAAATGAACAGCACCGCTAATAGATTAAACACATTTCACTAACCCACAATATCAAATTTTTATCAACCAACACAGAACTACAACATTCTAAGTACTATTAAGTATTTAGTCGCGGTGAATGGTGCATCTGTCCACATTATAATTTATTTTTTTAGATTTCTGCGGGTATAACCATAAAGTTTTGCACAAGACGAACATGACACGGAACTATAATATTCAATAGCGTGATTATTCGAGTAATATGCGGGTGTGTGTGTCAAACTACTCATTATAAGAAGGTCATAAGTCAAACTAAACGTCCAAGCTATTGCTTCGTAACTTTGATTATGGACTTCTGGAGCCTACCGTACACTGAGTATCTCAATTCTCGGGGGTCATACACACGTTGGGCGCGAATACACTCCACCCCTCCCGTAAGGTATCAAAACTTAATTTCGTACACTTACTAGATAGATAGGTGATAAATACTTGTGTATTTTAAAAAAAACTAGATAACTTAAGGATATTGAGAAATTTGCGCTGAAAAAAACTGATTTTTCTGTTTTTTGTCCGCGAAACTGATACCCTTAACACTTGAAAATACTGTTGGAGCTGTCGAAGATTGTAAGACTATCTTTGCATTGTATAGACTCAATTTCCTTTGTATTGTATAATTGCACAGCATAGATGTGAGTTCTATGTACCCTATAGCTACCATTTACCGAGTATTAAGAGCAAACTAGTCGCGAGCTCGAACTCACTGGTGGTCATGGCCAAAAATCACGTTGTCTTATCTGGCTTCGTGCCCGACTGAGCTAGTATCAGTGATGAGCAGTTAGACGCTAGTCTACATGAAAAAAGTCTAGTTCTCACCCACAGAAATACCATTCCGAACTGATAGGCGCGGAAAAAAAAATTAAAAGTGCTTCGGAAAAAAGTGTTTTATGAAAAAAATAATGCGTAAATCAATTAAAAATAAAGTTTATTGAACTCTTCGATAACTGAGCTTTGTCGGTACGGACTTGGTTTTGAAGATTTTACAGTTCTTATATTACTTATTTACACCCAAAGTTACGTTAAAAATAGCAAGAAAAACGAATCTTTGTTGGCTCATAACTTTTTAATGGCTTTTTATTTTACTATTCTGTTTCCGTACAGACAACATTAATAATAAGACAAAACGATATCATGCTTAACTTTGGATGCACAATGTCAAACAGTGGAGTAATACACTCCCGAAATTTGTATGGAAAAAATATCGACTAGAGTCACCTTAATATGTATTTCATTGACTTGAATGTGCCCTGGCGGCTGGTAGTATGTCATGCTCACTCAATTATTATCATCATCATCATATATCAGCCCGGAATCACCCACTGCTGGGTATACCCAGCAGTGGGTGATTCCGGGCTGAAATACCTATGGAGACCTACCGGTCCTATATGACCTATAGGACCTATATGGAGACCTATAGGTCTCCCCTTTTTTCTGCCATATTTCCCGGTATCGTCGTCAACACATCAAGTATACCGTTCCAGTTTTATCTGACCTCGTAAGTCCGGTTTTTCGTACAATCGGCGTTCAATTAAGTCCGTTTAAAATTAATTCAAAAAGCGTGGAGCGCACTTGTAATAATTCAAAAAGCGCACCCCGATTTTTGTATTATTATAAGCGTGTTATTTAAATTAAACATTTTTATGTTTTTATTTTTAACTTTTGCGTTTATTATTCTTAACGTTTTTTAAAGACAACGTGACAATTATTCCACTCTGTGAAGTGACCTACAAACGTCTTTTATTTATTTTTTTGGCCCGCGGTTGTTTCTCAGTTTATAACTTACTCGCTTCCGCCCGCGGCTTCGCCCGCGAGGTATGTCGATAAAAACTATCCTTTGTCCTTCCCCGGGATGCAATCTATCTCTCTGCCAATTGCTTCGAAATCCGTTCAGTGGTTTAGGCGTGAAAAGGTAACGTACAGACAGACAGACAGAGTTACTTTGGAATTTATAATACATTTATTATGGCTTAGAGTAAGAAAGCTACCATACTCCATAATACTTTTCTTTGTATAGGTATTATGGAGTATGGATAAGTCTATAGTCTATGGTTGACTTGGTGGTGCTGTCATGCTGTGATGCTGACTGGACTGACATCTGATGATCTGACATTTAACAGGCGATTTGTCATTGCTGTGGTCTTGCAGTCTTGCTGGCATGCTCTGTGATCGCAGGTGTAAATTGTAATTGTAGTCGCAACGCACGTTTCCTGTACAATTTAACCGGTAAGTGAGATGGTTATTCAGGAATTAACCATTACGTACTTTGTGATCGCCATGTCAATATTCTTTTTAATTACGATTTTTCAAGATTTCAATGAACCTTTCTTACAACCTAGCTTATTTACCATATGGTACACGGCATTTATTTGTAGTACATACTTATGTCTAGATTATTATGTGAAATATAGTTAATGTAATGAAAACAAGTAACCTAATGTTGTCATTGATTGAAGAGAAATGTGATAACAGTAATCAGTAGTTAAACTTGGTATGAACGATCTATAGTTGCATAAATATACATACATACATAACAGTACCTAACAGCATGATGCAATTGTAAGGTATTGTGATAAAATGTTTGAAACCATTTGATACCAAACAATAAATGAAACATGCCTTTCATCTGCTGCTTTTTAGATGAATAAGCTTGAAAAGCATTGTGCTCTAATTTTTGTTTACTTAGTAATTTAATACAGTCTTATAAAGATGTTTAATATTAAAAATTTAAATCTTTATCTGATGCATCTAGCTTAGACTTTTGTATTTGTTTGTATAGTATAGTCATTTAATATAGTAGGTACATAGTGTACATACTTAGTTATATATATGTCGCAGCCAACTGGTTTATTTAGCCGTTTAGTTACCCGCCTAGCCTTTTAACTAAACGGCTGCCATACAACTAACGTCCTCAATGATATTCAATTATAGTTTAGGTTGGAACTGTAACCAATCACGCCCGAGCCGAATTTGGTCATTCTGTGATGCACAAGTTTATTTATTTTTATGGCATTTAAGCTATAGAACAACAGATATCTGGTATCCAACCAGTAACATATCTGTTTCTTTTGTAGTTGAAACCGCCTGCTCAGGCGCCACGAATTTTGTGAATTTGTGTCGCTGGCATGACTATTTTAAATCTTGTTTTCCCAAAACTATGCCACGGTGTGTTTTGGGCACAGAGGGCAGGATAGGCGGATAATTTATTTCATTAAAGAAATGAACAGAGAAACGGTTTTCAATTTTTTTTTCTGTATCGCTCTATCAAATCTTTCCTTTTTTTTTCAGATTTACCCAAAAATGGATACCGCAATGAGTGGCAACCAGATAAGAAAAACCTTTATTGATTTCTTTATTAATAAAGGGCATAAATATGTTCATTCGTCTTCTACAATACCTTTGGACGATCCAACGCTATTATTTACCAATGCAGGTATGAACCAATTTAAACCTGTCTTTTTAGGGTCCGTGGACCCTAGCTCTGATATGGCTTCGTATGTACGAGTTGTTAATACCCAGAAATGCATAAGAGCTGGAGGTAAACACAATGACCTAGATGATGTGGGTAAGGATGTTTACCATCATACATTTTTTGAAATGATGGGTAATTGGTCTTTTGGTGATTACTTCAAAAAAGAAATATGTGCATGGGCCTGGGAACTACTTACTGAAGTTTTTAAGCTGCCAGCGGATCGATTGTATGTTACTTATTTTGGAGGAGATGCTTCTTCAGGGCTAGAACCAGATCTAGAATGCAAAGAAATCTGGCTGAAATTAGGTCTCCCTGAATCTCATATTCTTCCTGGGAGTATGAAAGATAACTTTTGGGAAATGGGAGAAACAGGTCCGTGTGGTCCATGCTCAGAGTTGCATTATGATAGAATTGGAGGACGTGATGCAGCTCATCTCGTCAATATGGATGACCCTGATGTACTGGAAATTTGGAATTTGGTGTTTATTCAATACAACAGAGAAACAGAAGGGTCATTACGGTCACTACCGAAAAAACATATTGATTGTGGATTAGGTCTGGAAAGATTAGTATCTGTTATTCAAAATAAGAGAGCTAATTATGATACTGATTTCTTTATGCCTATATTTAAAGCGATTGAAATTGGTACAGGAGTGAGACCTTATTCTGGAAAAGTTGGATCGGAAGATGTTGATGGAATAGACATGGCATATAGAGTTTTGGCTGATCATGCAAGAACATTAACTATTGCTTTATCAGATGGTGGGTGTCCAGACAACACTGGTAGAGGCTATGTACTTCGAAGAATTTTAAGGAGAGCTGTACGTTATGCCTCCGAAAAACTGAATGCCAAACCAGGCTTTTTTGGATCTTTAGTTCACATTGTTGTCGAATTGTTGGGAGATGTTTTTCCTGAAATAACAAAGGATCCTTTATCACTTATTCAACTTATAAATGAAGAAGAAGTGCAATTCTTGAAAACACTTTTGCGTGGAAGAAATTTACTTAACAGAACTGTTGAGAAACTTAGTGGTAAAGTTATACCTGGTGATGTAGCCTGGCGTCTTTATGATACTTACGGTTTTCCAATTGATCTAACACAATTAATGTGTGAAGAAAACGGGCTTACGATAGACATGGATGCTTATGAAAAGGCAAAGAAAGAATCGCAACTAATTTCACAAGGAAAAGTTGCAGGACAAGAAGATTTATTGGCTCTCGACGTACATGCTATAAGTCATTTACAAGACTGTGGTGTGCCTCCAACAGATGATTCACCTAAATATAACTATGTGCCATCCTCTACTGACAACGAAGCAGTTTATAATTTTTCTCCTTGTACTGGAACTATAGTCGCGTTGCGAAGAGACAAACAATTTGTTAATGAGGTATTATCTGGTCAAGAATGTGGTATTATACTGGACAAAACAAATTTTTACGCTGAACAAGGTGGGCAAATTTATGACGAGGGATATATGGTGAAGATAGACGACGATAGTGTTGAGTTCATGGTAAATAATGTACAAGTTAAGGGAGGATATGTACTACATACTGGAAAACTTGAAGGCTCCCTAAAAGTTGGAGATAAGTTATCAATGCATATTGATACTGAAAGGCGAAGACTTGTAATGAATAATCACACGGGCACTCATGTTCTAAACAATGTGTTAAGAAAAGTTCTTGGAAATGATTCCGATCAACGTGGTTCCCTGGTCATGCCTGACCGTCTTAGGTTTGATTTTACCAACAAGGGCCCAATGTCAATAAAACAAATTAAAGAAACAGAAGATCAGATTAAAGAAATTATAAATAAAAATAAAACTGTTTATGCTAAACATACGAGCTTAAATGACGCCAAAAAAATAAAAGGTCTGAGAGCTATGTTTGATGAACACTATCCGGATCCAGTTCGCGTCGTATCTGTTGGTGTACCTGTTGAAGACTTGGAGAAAAATCCAGATGGATCAACTGCCTACGAAACATCTGTGGAATTTTGTGGTGGATCCCATTTACATCAGACAGGACACATTGGAGATTATGTGATTGTTAGCGAAGAAGGCATCGCAAAAGGAATTCGGCGAATCGTTGCTTTGACCGGACCAGAGGCAATGAAAGCTATAAGTAAATCGAGTACATTAGAAAATGAAGTCAATAATGTTGCTAATTTCATTAAAGATCAGAGTGACAATGTGAATCAGAAGGAAATTCTTAGAAAAATTGTCGATCTTACAAACGACATATCTCAAGCTCAGATTTCGTATTGGAAAAAAGAAGAGTTAAGAACTATGCTTAAAAATTTGAAAAAGCAACTTGACGATAAAGAAAGAGCTGCAAAAGCTGTGACAATTACAGAGGTTGCAGAAAAAGCTAAAGAACTTTGCGAGCAGAAGAAAGAAAGCAAGGTTATTGTGTCAGAGTTAAAGGCATTTGGTAATACCAAAGCTTTAGACGGTGCCTTAAAACAAGTAAAGCTCCTCTGCCCAACTTCTGCAGCTATGTTCTTTTCTGTGGACAATGAAACAAACAAGATATTTTGTCTTGCTGCAGTGCCTAAAAATGCAATTCAGAAAGGTTTGTTGGCTTCTGAATGGATTCAGTCTGTTGTCCCAGTTATAGGTGGAAAGGGTGGTGGCAAAGCAGAATCGGGCCAGGCTTCCGGAAATAATTACACCAATCTTGAGGAAGCAATGAAAATTGCAGAGGAGTTTGCTTATCTGAAACTGAAAACTTAACTAAACTATAATATCAGTGGGACTATCACCATCTAATAAAGCAGTATTATTTTATTTTGCTTTGTGCGCACAGGACGCACAGCTCCATCTCTTTCCCACACTAAAGTAAGATTAAAATAATACTGCTATAGGAGGTGGTACTAACATAATCTATTTTGCATAAAACTAATTGTTCATTTCATAATTCATATATTATTTAATTAAACGCATTTAATTTACTTTTTTGTTTTTATTCATTATTTGAAATACAGGTTGGCCCGTTTACAGTGGCTCCAAACAATTTAAGCCTCCAAGAAAGCCATCCCGACACGATTCGTTCCAGAATTTCAATCATCAAAAAAAATAATAAAGTTCCCGTTTACCCGACGATGATCACTCCTCAACATCCCACTGTTCATACCACAGACACAGAATCGCCGCGTCTAGAGACGGTGGTTCAAATAAAATTCGTGGCGCTGAAATGGCGTTGACTGCATAACTTCTGTCGTGTGACCGCCTTTCGAAGCCATCTTTCTATCCGTCTTTTGTGTTGTAGTGCGAGTAAACGGTCACTTACACCTGTGGGTGACACACTTGGTTTGCATAAAAGTGTTGATAGTTCACCCTCTAGCAGTGGCCGCGCCGAAGCGTCTCAGTGCTGTGGTTCACAAGGTTAAATAAAAAACCTGACTGCGGTAAAAGTTGGAAGGAGGCGGGACCCATTTGAATTTGAAAATACTAAATATTTAATTTAATAAAATGGGCTTGTTAGGGTTCCGTAGTTCCTACAAGGAACCCTTATAGTTTCGTCATGTCCGTCTGTCTGTCTGTCTGTCTGTCCGAGGTTTTGCTAAGAGACCGTTAGTACTAGAAAGCTGTAATTTTGTAGGAGTGCGTATATCAATTACGCCGACAAAGTGGTAAAATAAAATTTTGGAAAATATTTTTTTTAGGGTAGCTCCCCTATATGTGAAGTGGGGATGAATATTTTTTTCGTCGTCTACCCCATCGTGTGGGGTATCGTAATGCTCCATTTACGAAATATTAAACTTAAAAGTGCAAATTTTTGTTCCAGTAGGCTCCCCCCCCCCCCCCCTCTAAAATCTAAACTGCGGGCTTGAAAAATCTGGAAAATATCACGATGATAGTGCATTATATAAACTTTAAAGGAAAACTATAGCGGTTAAGATAACTTTATTAGTTCAGCAGTAATAGTCGTTGAACTTGGGTGTTGGATAATTTTGTACCAAATACAAAATCCTTAGCATTCATCCTTTAAAGTGACTAAGATGAAGTAGTTGCTTGTTTATAACGGGTAAAGACTTGCATTGAAAAACAAAATATGATTTATTTTTTTCTATTCAGAATAAAGAATAACAGAATCGTACTACATTGTGATAACGGGCTACTACGGGAACCCTACACTGCGTGGCCCGACACGCACTTGGCCGGTTTTTCTTTTCAGTTTTTTTTATTATCCGACTGCGCCAGAAGGAGGGTTATGTTTTTCGAGTGTACCTATGTATTTAACTTGAGTTTTTTTACTGCAGTCGTGTTTTTATTTTTTTTTAATTACGTTTTTAATAATAAACTATTGGAAATACTATTGCTGAATAATATCTAAACTATTCGAAAAACTATTGCTGAAGAGAACAACAACTACTTCATAGGGTTATCATACCTGACCATCAATTTGGCTTTCGGCAGAAACGCGCTACGACAGAACAAGTCCACAGGATCTACGACAAAATAAGAAACTCTTTGGAAGATAAGGAATACTGCTCGGCTGCATTTTTGGATATTCAGCAGGCCTTCGATAAGGTATAGCACCGCGGGTTACTCTGTAAAATCAAAACATCCTTACCCCTCACTTACTAGGAACTGCTTGAATCTTACCTCTCCGACAGAACTTTTCAAGTTAAGGAAAGAGATGTTACCTCAACTTTCCACAAAATAACTGCAGGAGTACCCCAGGGCTGTGTACTAGGACCGGTGTTGTACACTATATACACAGCAGACCTGCCTGTCCTGCCTGCAACTTACGCAGATGACACAGCTGTTTTGGCTAGCCACAAAGACCCTGAAATTGCATCTAAAAAACTTCAGAGTAGTTTAGACGACATAAATAAATGGCTCAAGAGGTGGCGAATAAAAGCGAGTGCATCCAAATCAGCCCAGGTGACCTTCAATCTGAGACAAGGTATGTGTCCACCTGTGAGACTAGGCGATCACGAAGTTCCACATAAAGACTCTGTGAAGTACCTGGGCATGCACCTTGACCGCAGGCTCACATGGAGGACACATATCCAAGCCAAAAGAAATCAAACCCAGGAACCTATACTGGCTCTTTTGAAGAAATTCTATCCTGTCAATAGACAATAAGCTACTGGTGTACAACACCATCTTAAAGCCAATTGGACATATGGCATCCAACTATGGGGAACTGCTAGTGTCTCTAATATTAACATGCTCCAAAGATTCGAAAATGTCATCCTCAAAAACATCACAAATGCACCATGGTTTACAAGAAACTGCGAGGTTCATGAATATCTTAACCAAAACACAGTGCATCAGGAAGTGAAAAACTGATGTCCGTTTCAACCGCGCGGCCACCTCATAAAATTTGATGAAACTTTGCCAGGAATTAGTGCTAATTTGTTACTTTAAACACCTTTTCGTGAATTTGTTACAAAAAAAATAAGTCACTATGACAAAGAACAGTTGGCCGCTAGAACCGCCACTTGCCGTAGTCATAGCTCGTGATTACACAGAAACTATATAATGCAGATAGACGAATGATGCATCAAAAGCAAAGACATTAAAGTATTTACAAGTTGTACCTATCTTAAATCTCTTTGATCAAAAGAAAGGTCTTAATTTGTTCATTATGTTACAAAAATAAAAAACGTCAAAACGTAAATAAACAAAAAGTTATGCAATATTTAGTTTTCAGGTTACGAGTAGGTAGGTATATCACCATAAATATCAAATAAATAGAGGCTAATGTGTATGGACAATTAGTTACTAATTTGTTACAGCGAATAAACAGAAAAAAATAGTAGAAAGTAGGTTCAATAATTTGTTAGAGTCGATTTTAGTTGGCCGCTCGGACGGCAATATGCCTAAAATACACACATCAAAAGTGTCTAGGGATCAACATATATTTTTGCAATAACTTTTCTCCTGATTGATATTAATTAAAATTTTCTTTAAGGATTCATCAAATAAAGTGTTTTCGTTTGTCACAGTAACGATAAACCAAGTCACCTTTGCATTAATAAAGAAATTTGCCATTTTCCTAATAAAGGGATTTTTGACATTTGAACCACTAACACAAAAGTTCGAAAAAAAGACTGAAATAACAGTTTTCTTTAAAATTTTATTGGGTAACTTAAACAATTAATAATCCGTGTTTCTACCGCGAACACTAACAACACAAGAACATCGGTTTGGCATACTCAAAATGAGTTCATCCAAATCACGCTGTGGAATGGCCGCCCATGTTCGTTGCAACAACAAAAAAAGGTCTTCTTGCGACTGGATACCCTCCATATTCGGCAGAGCTCTTCTCTGTAGCATATCCCATGCATGCTCAATCGGGTTCAAGTCTGGCGACTGAGCAGGCCAGGCAGGGGGGGCACACTTAACACTGTCATCATTTCCACAGACGACAGCGACATCTGGAGTTTGACGGGTTAAAAAAACTTGGCAGCCATCTTGTCTTGTTTATCAAACAAACGTCATTGTCGCCGGCCATCCAGAGTGTTACCAACTTATTGAATTTTCCACTAACACTGATTGTTTCGACCCCCCTTTTAGTGGCGAAATATTGCTTTTAGTAGCTGGTGGTTTTTCTAGTGGTTTAGTAGAATTCAGTTTCAATTACTGAAAATGCTATCACTCAACCACTAAGCCACTAAAACATTACGAAATATATTATTTTTACTTCATTTAATTTTCAGAAATATTTACTTTTACTGTGTAGATAAATTCTAATAAAAGTTCTATAACAAATCAGTACCCAAGAATCATATAAATGTGAAACCGATTATGGTGCAGACAAAAATTCATCGGAAGACGAATTTTAGAATATCATTTTTTTATCCTAGGTGTTCTTCTTATTGAATAATGTTTATGTTCCTCACCTTGACTTGTTGATTTACTAATAATATTTTATGGTGATTTATTGATTTTAAATATTTCATTACGTGATAATAAAGAATTTTTTTTACTAATATAACTACTTTAATTACTGTTTCCTTTCACAAAAACCAAAAATTTATTTAGTGGAAATTTTAGCGAATTTTGTAGTAGGGCCGATTTTTATTAGTGGTTTCCTGGTGGTTTTCGAAGTTGAATCTGGTGGAGAGCTAGTTTATCTGTTGGCAACACTGCAGGCATCCGCCATTGTCAATTCCGGCTTTCCCGACTTTGATGCGCTTCCCGTAATTCCGAGTTTATCTCAGTTATTTCTGTTTTAGTTGTCACTTGTTACTGTTATTTGTTTTGTTAAATTTTGTTGCTACTCATAGTAAGTAAGTATGCACATTACTATGAGTAGCGAGTCAATATACGAGAGAATATACGAGATATTATGCATTGTATATCTATAGATAGGTGTATATTTGTATCTATAGGTAGGTGTATAGTTTTAGTTCACCTTCCAAACTCGAGGTGGCAGCACTTTCCATAGAAGCAAATTTTACCACAGAGTTGCTACTCTTTGCCTCTATAGTTACTTTACTCTTTGAGGCCAGGGCAGGACATTGATGTTAGCTGCGGCGAGAGTCTGTCTTACAACTCTTGCGGTGTGCGGTCGTGCATTATCATGCATTAACTGAAATAAGGGACCGATTTGCACTTGTAGAGAAACGATGACGTCTGATACAATCGTCTCAGCATAAATTTGAGCGTTGAGGTTGCCTCTGATCCAAATCAACTCAGTTCTTCCGCCGATCCAAATACCCGCCCATACCATGATGGTTCCACCACTATAAGGATGGACTTCCTGGCAGGATTTTAATCGCTGTTGGCGTCCAGGGGTTCTCCAGTGTCGTATACGTCTTGTATCCGGTCTCATACCAAAACGAGACTCATCAGAAAAGCACACGAAACGCCATTGTTCTTCTGCCCAATTTCTGTGTTCAAGAGCCCATTGATATCGAATCCTACGATTGTGCATTGCTATAGGTGGTACCCGTAGCGGTCTTCGGGAATGAAGGTTCATTTCATGCAAGCGGTTTCTGACTGTTTGGTCGCTAATTAAGTTCCCTGAAGAGTGATGAAGCCTCACGGCTAACATCATGGCGGTTATTGTTGGAGCTCTTCGAGTTAAGATTTGAATGTATCGGTCTTGTCTCCGTGTGGTGCAGCGATACCGTCCTCCATGGCGCTCAGCCACGGTACCAGTGCTTCGGTAACGTGTCCAAAGTCGACTGATAACACTCTGACTTGTATTCAGAGCTAAAGCCACAGTACGTTGCCGGGAACCAGCTTCTATCATTCCCACGGCGTATATCAATAACGTTGGTTTTAATCAGTAGTAGGGAAACAGTAGCACTAATAATGTCTTCAATGCGTTGTATGTTTTTATAGGGAAAATATTGACAGCTGATTTTCATCTTTTACTCGAATTTGATTCACAGTTCCTGATTCAAATTATGAAATGCACCAAAAAGGATCCATATAAATTTATAAAATCATAAATTTATTACAAAGCCACATCTCAATCTCAAGAAATCCGCATAAAAATGCTTGATCCCTAGACACTTTTGATGTGTGTACAAAGGCGAATATAATTGCAGCATTCATATTTTAGAAGATATTTACAAAAAACAGTAGTACAATGCGTTTCAAATAAGAATATAATCGACTTAGCGCCATGTTGTGACGTCATAGCTGTCAAATTGAATAAATTGGGTAGGGTGAGCAAAACAAGATATTTTTTAATAACATTAATTATTTACGAATCATGAAAGAAGAATTTTTAATCTGAATTTAGTTATTCAATTCCGCTCATGTCTGCATCACTGTTTGAGTGGTCATCGTCAACAAATACCAACAATAACAAATTTAACAGGAAACAACCACGTAACATACAGAATTAACGAAAGAAACAGTAACACTCAACAAGTACTCAGTCTCACCTACAACCACAGAGCATGTCACACCCATCAACGAAAAGATGGCGGCTGGCATCTTCTTTACTTTCTGGTGAATTGTTGTCAACAATGAAAATAAGAAAGAAAGTAGCAACTAAAAAAAAAACTAATTATGACTAATTTTTTGATGTTTTTTTCACTTCGATTTATCTAAGACTCGGTTAAACAAAACAAAAAGTTTTTGATACGGAAATAAGTTTTCTTTGCAAACCGTACTTTTCAATCAACATTTGACAGATAGAGGTCATTGACGTTCCTATTCTTATTTGAATCGCATTCATTGTATGAAACCGTATGAGAGTAGGGTGACCATGAATTTTCACAATGAAGTGAGACTGAATAGTGATTATTGGAATGTTCGATATTCATATCTTATTTTTTTAGGACGAGTGCTTATATAAATACATTTTAAGTTAAGGCATCCTGTGGCATACTTTATAAAAGTAAAAGTCACAAATCGATTAAAATTTCTTTACCAACTAAGAAATAATAATGAGAGGTTTTTCTTTTCAGTATTTAAAAAAAAAAATAGTTCCCAAGAACCCTGAAGATGGCGTTGAACTGACTATATATGTTACTAGATGCCAAAGTCAAAACGCTTGGAAAAAAAAACATTGCGGCACGTAATATACGCTTGTTGAGTGACAGTTTCGTTTGCTTTCGTTTTACGATCTCAAAATTACATCTAAGTGAATTAATAAAAAAATTATGTGACTTCCGTTCCTTGCAGTAACTTACCAAGTTCAGCGCCATCTATCCAGCGACTAGGAAAGCGTTAAAAAAAAAAGAAAAAGAAAATCCCTCATTATCCTTAATGTTAATAGTAATCGGCAGTTCAGTGAGTAAAACTAAGTCTGCAGCTCCGATTAAATCAAATGTTATGATCTCGCCTAATTTAAGTTCACCTTTCAACTGTGCGTCATTTTTTTTTTTCACAATTTTTTTAAATAACAATACTTATTTTTGTTAAAACGACAATTATTTTAAAATTGAAATAACTACGTCTAAGAAAATATGTCTACATTCTGTGTATCGTGTCAGTTAATTTATAAATATTATGTTAGTTTATAAAGATTTTATATTTATCTTGTTGACTTTTATTACTGGATTTTTTTGCCTTTGTGTTGATTTTGAACAAAGAAATTTTAATCCATTTGTGACTTTTATAAAGTATGCCAAAGGATGCTTTAACATAAAATGTATTTATACAGGGTTACTCTTCAAAGACCAACATCGTAATCGCGAATAAAAATTCAGCCATCCCATACGTTTAGGTCGAGTAGGTATTAAAGTTTTCTATGGGACAGTTGATACATTTTTCGTGATTAAGATATGGGTCCCGTGGAGAAAGTTGTTCAGTTTGATGATGTGTAGCACACCCTTAAAGGGCATTATCCAGGTTGTATGGACATTTGGCTTGGTATGAACAGGCACTATAAGTATAATTATAATACAGGTTTATTAGCTAATACCAGTAGGAAAGAGAATATTGTAATAAGATTGTATCGTGATGCTTGTAAGACTTGTTTTGCTTACTTGTTTTTATAAATAAGACAAACTTTTATTCATATTTTTTTTTACTATTCTGACATGTACCTTGATAATATATTGTCTAGGAACTGGGCGGGTGGATAATTATGTTATCTTGGTACCTTGCCCAGCTTAAAAACCAAAGTATAGTCATTACATGAGCACAGAAACCCATCGTTCTCTGGTCCACTATGCAATTGCAGCAATACTGGGGCCCTTGTCTGCTATTTTTATAAATTCGTCATTTACCACCATTCCATTGTCATTTTGCTAAAAGTTCGTAATCTGCTACATTCATAATGGTTGATCATTGGTCGGTCAATGGCACAGAAATTATACGATACTCGTAACGAATTAAAAGCAATGACTGCACAATGACGTTCTAATGGTAGGTCACTGATCAAAGGAACTATCAAAATTTTAGCAGATTACCGCCTAAGTCAGAAATTCATTTATCATTATGTACGAGATTACCATTCTATGCCATTTCTTTCAATGGAGTGTCAGTGGTTGACCATTGGAAAGTCATAATGACGCCATTATATTAGTAGATTACCAAACTTGTCAAAATCGACAATTATGAAATGAATGATAGACCATTCTGACACTATTGTAATAGCAGACTTGAGGCCCCTGTTTGATTGAATTGCGTCCCCGACTGATATTTTCATATAGTAAGTAGACAAAATACACTTTTCTACTTATATGAAAATAGTGTTTGGTTTAGTGTTTGCACAGTTATTTGGATTATTTAAAGACATTATGACGATGGATGCAAACGTACCACTTGTGGAGCGACCTACTGCCTTATCACAGATTCCACTTCTACAAGATCGAGGGTATGCCTTCTCCTTTGCGTGATATCAATACCACAATTCGCACATCGGAGCTGTATCGCGGTTTCAACCACAGGCAGGAGTTGAAGCGAAACTGCCTCGTTCGTATCCGTACGATTAGGTCGGGGTATCAGTGTCCATTTTCAAAACCAAAACAATACTTGAAAAATTATCACAGCAAAACGAAAAAAACAATATTCACGTTGCCAAGAAACAGTGAATGACAAGTGACTTGAAGTGACAAGACAACTGACATTGAAATAAATGTTTTCTTTTTAAATAATCGATTTATTAATTGATTAAAATCGAATTTAATTGACTTACCTACTTCGATACTTGTAAATACTTTTGCTTTCCAGATAAAAACTAAGGATAAAACATGTTCGAAATAATGTAAGTGATTACAAATAACAGCTCTAATTGACTGTAAACTCTTGCCTCTCAAATGAACGAGGAACTTCAAAAATAACAATTAGAATCGATTTTTAAATAATTATTTTAAAATAAACGATTAATTGTTGGCATCACTATGAACTAATAAAGATCATCGAGTACTGTCAATATGGCGAAGAATAAAACAATTTCAGTACTTATTAAATCACTATTCGTGGGCGCAAGTTGATACAAAAGTATACAGGGTGTAATTTTCGCGATTTTTTCTCCATAATAAAAGTTGTTCATAATGATGAGTACAATGACC